>JAJIBD010006602.1:0-49026 GCA_021461705.1 Cryptotis parvus | reverse complement strand
GGAAGGAAGGAGGGAGGAACTCTCAGTGAGACCATATCACAACTGAGAATAGTAAGTGAGAATATCGACCATAGGTATCTGCTGGGGTGACTCTGAAGTCAAAGATGGAGGTAGACTGGCTGAGATCAGCAGACAGAAGCACACACGACAGTGTCAAGTGACCAGATCATCACAGGAGAGTCATCAGGACCAAGTGACCAGCTGACATGCAGGAACAGCTCCAAAACAGTGACTGTGCAAACCTGTGTTGCCCTCGAACCAGAAGCTGTTTCTATGTGGAAACAAACTGGAGAGATATCCAAATTTTCACCCAGAAATGGCAGCTATCCTCTGAAAAAGACACTGTGCCTTAAAAAAAAAGTTTTTGGTATTCTCATGTCCAAAACCTGCACCTTCACTAGACCTGACAATACTCAGAAAAGTTAAAAAAAAAAATCAAGAAGTGACCATTTTGTGGACATAGCTATTTTCCATATCTTGTGTTTTTCTCTCTTGATCACGTCCTCTCTCCTGTGCACCGGCATCAGGAATTGTTCCACATGAACTTGAACAATAGGAGCCAGAACTGAAAGTGAGACAAGCACATATCACACCAGCTGAGGCTGTAAAAATAAAAACAAGAATAAGAATGCCATCTACTGGCATAGAAGGCAGCTAAGCTCCAACACGCTGCATTTGGCTTACATGTGAGAAGGAAATGAGTTTTTTTCTTTATTAATTTTGTCATGAGACAGATAATTGAGAATTCAGATAGCACTGAGCAGTGAGGAAGAACAACCACAAATGAATTCCTTCTTCTCTAGTCAATCTTTCACTTTCGTATATCAATTTTGTGTTTCTTACTACAAACGCTATCTGAACTAAAAAGGAGTTGAACATATTGACAGTCACAATTTTTTATTTTATCAAACTCTTTTTGAAGCAAACCAGTCCTGGGCTAGAGTGAAAGTACAGCTAGTACAGTCTTGCACAACTGATCCCTGGCACGGCCAGTAGTGAACCCTGAGCACAGAGCTAGGAGTAAGCACTGAACACAGTTGTGGTCCAAAAACAACAAACAAAAGGACAACAACCACAAAATCGCCTTGATCACTTGATCACAAAATCAGCTACAACAAATAAAACCTAATCTCACTCTTTATTCAGTCGTTTAAAAAAAACATGTTTCTAAGTTTACTTGCCTGTCCAGACAGAATGGCAGACTTAAAGATCTATGTGGCTTTTCCTTTTTTCTATATATTGGAATTTTACTGAACTTTTCTAACGGTTTTATTGATGCAAAACCAGTGGTTGATTAGTTGTATTTTTTTCAATATTGATTAGCATTTATAGATGACTTTTTTTCAATTATCCTCAGTTGACATGATAATTCAGACTTCTGAACTTTTTCAATTGAATCGTTTATTTCTAATCTTTTGTTATTGGAAAAAAAATCTATTCAAACATTTCTATTAGTTTATTGATAATTATTTATTAAAATGTCCACAGTTAGACAGTATGTGTTACTGCATACAAATATCCAATTGTGGGGCTGGAGCAATAGCAATAGCAGGTAAAGTGTTTGCCTTGAATGCAGCTGACCTGGGTTCGATTCCCAGTATCCCACATGACCCCTGAGCACCACGTGGACTAATTTCTGAGTGTAGAGCCAGGAGTAACCTCTGAGCACCAAACACCCCGTGTGACCAAAACACCCCTTGTCTCATTAAAAATCCACAAATATTCAGTCACTCCAATACAATTTAAGAAAAGTTTTCCTTCCCCTTAGAAATTTACCTTTGTAAATGCGTTCAAAGGGAATTGATCCCATGAAGCGGGACAGTGGATCTAAAAACCAAGTGCACAACAGATTAGTGGATAAAATATATATATATGGTAAGGGACATTTGGACTACTACTTAGCTAAGCAATGATAAAAATCTTGACTTTTGTCACAGTGCGTATCAAAATGAAGGGAGTCGTGTCAAGAGACATAAGTCAGAAGTAGAAAGAAGCTCCTGGCGATTTCATTCATATGTGGTAGCTAAAGAAACAAAACAAAGGAACGGACATTGTTCAATAAAAACACATGCTAAGCTTCAGACCACAAAACTTAGGTTATCAAGTGGGTGAAAGGGTCTTTTGGGGTAGACTGATATGGGAAACACAGTATTTCCTAAAATACATAAATATCCACATTCTTTTATTTTTTTTTATTTATTTTTTTTTAATTTTTTTTTATTTTTACAATTACAAAGATATACAATTAAAAAAGTTCATATTTGGGTTTTGGTCATACAGTGTAGCAGCACCCATCCCGCCACCAGTGCCCATCTCCCACCACCAACGTCCCCGGTTCCCTCCCCCCCCCCCCCAGCCCTCCTCCATGGCAGGTTCTTTATTTCTTTCCATTTCTCTATCTTTCTCTTTTCCTTCCTCTCCAGACTATGGATTACAAAACATACATTAAAGGGTTGTCATGTGTATCCTTTTGCCTCTATTTAATGCTCAGTTCTAGGTTGGCATTAGTACCCTCGACAATTGTTAGCACACTGTTCCATTTTCTGTCTTACCTAGCCTCTGACTCCCACACGTTTGTGATAATTTCCAACTTTGACAGGACCTCCTGATGTATGTTTCACTTGACCTTGGATATTGGTATCATAATATGTACCTATATATTTATGTTATGCAGATAAATGCAGTCATTCTGTAACTGTCTCTCTCCTTCTGGCTAATTTCGCTCAACATAATCTTCTCCATGTCCATCCATTTGTAGGCAAATTTTATAACTTCATTTTTCCTAACAGCTGCATAGTATTCCATTGTGTAGATGTACCAAAGCTTTTTTATCCAGTCATCTATTTTCGGGCACTCTCGGGTTGCTTCCAGATTCTGGCTATTGTGAATAATGCTGCTATGAACATAAAAGTAGGGATGGTGTTTCCGCTGCGTATTTTTGGTTTCCCAGAGTAGATTCCCAGGAGTGGTATGGCTGGGTCAAATGGGAGTTCAATTTCTAGTCTTTGGAGGAATGTCCATATTGTTTTCCAGAAAGGCTGTACCAGCCGGCATTCCCACCAACAATGGATGAGTGTCCCCTTTTCCCCACACCCACGCCAGCACTTGTTGTTCTTGTTCTTTTGAATATGTGCCAGTCTCTGTGGTGTAAAGTGGTATCTCATTGTTGTTTTGATTTGCATCTCTCTGATGATTAGTGATGATGAGCATTTTTTCATATGTATTTTGGCCATTCGAATTTCTTCCTTGCTGAAGTTTCTGTTCATTTCTTCTCCCCATTTTTTGATGGGGTTGTTTGTTTTCTTCTTGTAAAGTTCTACCAGTGCCTGATATATCCTGGATATTAACCCCTTATCAGATGAGTATTGGGTGAATATTCTTTCCCATTCTGTGGACTGCTTTTGTATCTTAGTCACTGTTTCTTTTGAGGTACAGAAGCTTTTTAGTTTCATGTAGTCCCATATATTTATCTTTTCTTCTAGTTGCTTTGTTAGAGATGTTTCATCTTTGAAGATGCCTTTAGCTTCAATGTCATGGAGGGTTTTTCCTATATTTTTTTCAATGTACTTTATGGATTCAAGTCTGATATTGAGATCTTTAATCCACTTTGATCTGATTTTTGTGCATGGTGTTAGACACAGGTCCAAATTCATTTTTTTACATGTCGCTGCCCAGTTTTCCCAACACCACTTATTGAAGAGGCTTTCCTTACTCCATTTTAGACTCGTTGCACCTTTATCAAAGATTAAATGATCATGTGTTTGAGGTTGGGTGTCAGGATACTCAATTCTATTCCATAGGTCCACGGGTCTGTTTTTATTCCAATACCATGCTGTTTTAATTACTACTGCCTTGTAGTACAGTTTGAAGTTGGGTAAGGTGATGCCTCCCATCTTCTTTTTCCCGAGGATTGCTTTAGCTATCCTTGGGGGTTTATCGTTCCATACAAATTTCAGGATTGTTTGGTCAATTTCTTTGAAGAATGTCATGGGTATCCTCATAGGGACTGCATTGAATCTGTATAGAGCTCTAGGGAGTATTACCATTTTGACAATGTTGATTCTCCCCATCCATGAGCAGGGAATGTGTTTCCATTTCCTTGTGTCCTCTTTTATCTCTTGGAGCAGTGTCTTGTAGTTTTCTTTGTACAGGTCCTTTACATACTTGGGTAAGTTGATTCCTAGGTATTTGATTTTCTGTGGCACAATTGTGAATGGAATTGTTTCCTTAATATCCCTTTCTTCTCTTTCGTTATTTGTATATAGGAAAGCCACCGACTTTTGCGTGTTGATTTTGTATCCTGCCACTCTACTATATGCGTCTATTGTTTCTAGGAGTTTTTTGGTAGAGAGTTTAGGGTTCTCTAGGTATAATATCATGTCATCTGCAAATAATGATAGCTTGACTTCTTCCTTGCCTATCTGGATGCCCTTGATGTCCTTTTTCTTCTCTGATTGCTATGACAAGTACTCCAGTACTATATTGAATAAAAGAGGTGAGAGTGGGCAACCTTGTCTTGTCCCTGATCTCAGGAGGAAGGCTTTCAACTTTTCCCCATTGATAATGATGCTCGCTGTGGGCTTTTGGTAGATGGCTGTAACTATCTTGAGGAAAGTCCCTTCAATTCCCATTTTCTGGAGGGTTTTAATCATGAACGGGTGCTGGATCTTGTCAAATGCTTTCTCTGTGTCTATTGATAGGATCATATGGTTTTTATTTTTTCTCTTATTGATATGATGTATTATGTTGATTGACTTGCGAATGTTGAACCATCCTTGCATTCCCGGGATGAATCCTACTTGGTCATGATGTATAATCTTCTTGATGAGTCTTTGGATTCTGTTTGCTAGTATTTTGTTGAAGATCTTAGCATCCGTGTTCATCAGGGATATTGGTCTGTAGTTTTCTTTCTTTGTGTTGTCTCTCCCTGCTTTGGGTATCAGGGTGATATGTGCCTCGTAGAAGCTGTTTGGGAGTGTTTCTGTTTCTTCTATTTCCTGGAAGAGCTTGAAAAGGACTGGCAGTAGGTCCTCCTTAAAGGTTTGGTAGAGTTCACTAGGGAATCCGTCTGGACCTGGGCTTTTGTGTTTGGGAAGTCTTTTTTAATTACTGTTTCTATTTCCTCAATGGTGATAGGCTTATTCAGGTATTGGAGGTCTTCTTGTTTCAGCCGTGGGAGGTTATAGGACTTCAGGAATTGATCCATTTCTTCTAGATTCTCATGTTTCACGGCATACAGGCTCTCAAAGTAATCTCTGATGATCTTTTGGATTTCTGTGGTTTCTGTTGTGATGTCACCCTTTTTATTTCTGATTCTGTTTATTTGGGTTCTCTCTTTCCCTGTCCTTACAAGTCTTGCCAATGGTTTGTCAATCTTGTTTATTTTTTCAAAAAACCAGCTCTTGGTTTCATTAATCTTTTGGATTGTTTTTTTTTGGTTTCCAACTCATTGATTTCCTCTCTAAGTTTTATTATTTCCTTTTTTCTGCCTGGGTTGGGCTCCTTTTGTTGGTCTTTCTCTAATGTCTTCAGCTGTGTAGTCAGGTTATTTATGTGGGCCCTTTCTTGTTTCCTGATGAATGCTTGCAGAGCTATAAATTTCCCTCTTAACACGGTTTTTGCCGTGTCCCACAAGTTCTTATAGTTGGTGTCTTCATTTTCATTAGTTTCCAGAAATCTTTGGATTTCCTGTTTGATTTCTTCTATGACCCATTGGTTGTTCAGGAGTGAGCTGTTCAGTTTCCAGGTGCTTGGTTTGACTCCCTGTTTCTGTGTACGGTTAACTTCCATTTTCAGTGCATCATGGTCTGAAAAGATAGCTGACACAATTTCTATCTTTTTAATTTTATTGAGGTATGCTTTGTGGCTCAGCATGTGGTCTATCTTGGAGAATGTTCCATGTGCACTAGAGAAAAATGTGTATTCAGCTTTTTTGGCATGAAAAGCCCTGTATATATCTACTAGCTCTCTTTCTTCCATTTCTTCCTTCAGGGCCAATATTTCCTTGGTGAGTTTCAGTCTTGTTGATCTATCCATCGTTGATAGAGCAGTGTTGAAGTCTCCAACTATTATTGTGCTACTGTTAATGTCTTCTTTGAGGTCTCTTAGCAGTTGTTTTATGTATTTTGCTGGCCCCTCGTTGGGTGCATATATGTTTAGTAGTGTAATTTCTTCCTGGTGTACATACCCCTTAAGTAATAAGAAATGGCCTTCGTTGTCCCTTCTAACCTTTTTCAGCCTGAAGTCTATATTATCTGATACTAATATGGCCACACCAGCCTTTTTGGAGGAATTGTTTGCTTGGAGAATGGTCTTCCAACCTTTGACTTTGAGTCTGTGTTTGTTCTGACTATTCAGATGTGTTTCTTGTAGACAGCAGAATGTTGGGTTCAATTTTTTAATCCATTTTGTTACTCTGTGTCTCTTAATTGGTGCATTTAGACCATTGACATTGAGAGAGATTATTGTCATCGGATTTTGTGCCATCTTTCTGTTTGAGCTTGTTGTGCTTATGGGTTTGGTCGTATTACAGTACACCCTTCAGTCCTTCTTTTAAGGTTGGTTTTGAGTCCATGAAGTTCCTGAGTTTTTGCTTATCCATGAAGTTGTGTATCTTTCCTTCATATCTGAATGTGAGTCTGGCCGGGTAAAGAATTCTTGGTGAGGCCTGCAGTTCATTCAGCCTTTTCACAATATCCCACCATTGTTTTCGGGCTCGGAGTGTTTCATCAGAGAAGTCTGCTGTAAATCTTAGAGATGTTCCTTTGTATGTGATTTCCTTCTTTGATCTTGCTGCTTTCAGTATTCTATCTCTATCTATAGTTTTTGTCATTTTAATTAAGATGTGTCTTGGAGTATTCTTGTTGGGGTTTCTTTTAGCAGGTATCCTACGGGCCTCCTGGATCTTGAGGCAAGTGTTTTTTAGTTCCGGGAACTTCTCAGCAATGATGGCTTTGACAGTTTCTTCTTCATCAGGGTTTTCTTCTTGCCCTTCTGGAACCCCAATGATCTGTATGTTGTTTCTTCTGGCTTCATCCCGATTATCTCTTGTTGTCTGTTTGGTAATTGTGAGTCTTTTTTCTATCTTCTGGTGTTGTGTAGAGAATCTTTGGAGCAGCGTCTTCGAGATCACTAATTCTTTCTTCAGTAGCTATTATTCTGCTATGCTGGCTTTCCACTGTGTTTTTCATTTCATTTACCTCATTTTTAATATATGTCATTTCCATTTGCATTTTCCTCACTTCTTCTATCATGTCCTCTTGTATTTTATTGAGTTTGCATTCCATTGCTTCTTTGAATTCCTTATGACTCCTTAACATTTCTTCCCGAAATTCCTTATCAGAGAGGTTATATAACTCATTGGTATTGCTTGGCTCATCTGGACTAGTGACTTCACTCACAGAGCTGGATGGAACTTTGCGTTGCCTTACCATTTTGACTATTGTAGGTTGCAAATGTGGGGTCTTGGATGACAGGATAGTACAGTTAGTAGGTGTCTGGTCTGTTTGCGGAGTTTGGGTGGGTAGCAAGGATGTAGGAACCAAGGTTCAGTGGTACCTCATACAAGATAGGTAGTAAAAGGTTGCGCGGACTTGCTAGCGTCCAGCGCGGTTTTGAGTTTTGGGATGATTACGGAAGGCGCAGGGGCCCAAGGTTCCTCGGTGAAACCAAGGCAGTTAGCCTTGGTTCCCGTTGATGGAGTTTCCGCTCTTCCCTGGGGCAGTTTGGGTCCGCGGAGACGCAGGGATCACGCACACACCTGGCGGGGGTGGGGGGAGATTTTCAGCCGGTCCCAGGGGCGCAGCGCCCAAGGTTCCACGCAGTGAAACCAAGGCAGTTAGCCTTGGTTCCCGTTGATGGAGTTTCCGCTCTTCCCTGGGGCAGTTTGGGTCTGGCGGAGGCGCAGGGATCACGAACACACCTGGCGGGGGTGGGGGGAGATTTTCAGCCGCATCCACATTCTTTTAAACTGTGGTTACTTCGTTTAAAATAAAAAATTTTACAAATAAGAGGGCGTATGTTTATGATTTTTCTTGTATGTCAATTAAATCTCAACAAAACTAAAAATAATGCAACTTCCATGTGGACTTTACTTTGAGGAATTTGTTTTTTCTTTGGTGTTTCTGGTACTTTAATTGGTAGTTATCCTATTAGCACAATATTAACACACCTCATACTCTTTTCTTGTTCTGGGCAAATTGACTGCATCAATAAATTAGACCCTTGGGGCTGGAGAAATAGCCCAGCAGGTAGGGCGTTGCCTTGCATGCAGCCGGCCTGTGCCGGCCTGGGTTCGATCCTCGGCATCCCATGTGGTCCCCGAGCACTGCCAGGAGTGGTTCCTGAGTGCAGAGTCAGGAGAAACCCCTGAGCATCGCTGGGTGTGACCCAAAAAGCAAATTAAATAAATAAATAAATAAATAGATAGATAAATTAGACCCACCTTACCCCCATAGAAAAAATATTTCATTGCACATTTTATAGACATATTTTCCATGTTAATATTTTATTCACAAATGACTTTGACCATTGGTTTATCAAAACCATCTTGATGATGGAGGTGAAACTGTAACATTTATAGAGGTCAGAACAATAGTATAGTGAGTAGAGTATTTATCTTGTATGTGACTGACTTTAGTTCAATCCCCTGCATCTCTTATGGTCCCCGAGCACCGCTAGGAGTAATTCCTAAGTGCAGAGCCAGGAGTAACCCCAGAGTATTGCCAAGTGTGACCCAAAAAGAAAAAATAATGCAACATTGAGCAACTCCTCTGGTTCATAATAATCAAGCAGATAGAGCAAGTTAAGATATAGTTGCTTAAACAAGAAGAAAGTTATCTGATTCAGCTTCTGTGGAAAACAGTATGGAGATTTATTTAAGAAACTAAATTTAGAGCTTTTGTAAAATCTAGTGTTCCTATTTCTTAGAATATATCCTAAGAGCACAAAAATGTGAATTCAGAAAGATGTATGCTCATTGGAGGACTCAGAACAATAACCAGAACTTGGAAAAAAAATCAAATGTCCAACAGCAGAGAAAGGATAAGAGTCTCTGGTAGATATACACACAGTGGAATATTACATGCTCTGAGAAAATATGCAAGTGTGTAGTTTAATGCAACTTGGCTGCAACAGGAGGGTATCATGCCAAGTGAATTTAGAACAAAACTAAATGATCTCACTCCTCTATGTCATATAAACAAAACAAGGGAATGGACAGTATTGAATAAGGACACATCCTAGGCCTTTGACTGCAAAACTGAGACTACCAAACAGTAGGGGAGGTGTGAGGGAAGAGGTGGACTAGAGGCTACTATGGGACCAAGATGGAGGGTCATGGGCACTTTGGGAGTAGTGAAGATGCAGTAACTTTGTGCATCAAAGTCATGACATTTGCCACTATCAAAACCCATGTTTCCTACTCTACAATAAAACTGAAGGGGGAAAAGCAGCTAAACCTCAAATAATTGTCACTTTAGTATAAAAAATATGTCCACTTTCCTGACCTGATTTAATTATAATAAGTCAGAAGATCGTAATAATTAAAGTATTTGAATCTTCAAAAAGAGATGCCCATGATTCCTGTTCTACATGAACTGAAAGGAGTGAGCAAACTGGATCCAACCCTCATATAGCCACGACAGGTGCTCAAGCTCTGCTGGGTGTGCCCATAAACAACATTTGAAACTTCTTCAGCATCAATAAACTCATTGATTTTTTCGCTTTGTTTTGTTTTTTTTTTTTTTTTTTGAGGACACATCCAGTGGTGCTCAGGGGTTACTACTGGTTCTGTACTCAGGAATTACTCCTGGCGGTGCTCAGGATCCTTATGGGAGATGGAACCAAGGTCAGCCACGTGCAAGGCAAACACCCTCCCCACTGTAACCATTGCTCTGGCCCCTAAACTCACTGCGTTTTGCTTTCTCTCACCTATTTTCTCTATTCTCTCAATATCCCTGACACATGTTTTTAGTCTGATTTTATGAATAAGGAAATTGAGACTTAGAAATCTTAAGCAATAAAGTGAGACAGAGGATGGCGATTTTCTTGCTCCAAGTTTGGTGTTATTTCTTTTTCTTTTCTTTACTTTAACACCATGATTTGCATAGTTGTTAGCCACAGGTTTTCAGACACACGATGTTCCACACCCCCAATCCCAGCATCGTGAGTCCCCGTCCCTCCTCTGGCCACCCCATATTTCCTCCCACACCCCACCCTGAATCCGTGAGTTACATTTTTATTTCTTTAATTGTTTTTAAATTTTAATAGTCATAGTTTGCTAACTATATAGTTGTAGTTATAACTATACGTATATAGTTATAGTTTGCTAACTATTTAGTAATAGTAGACTGGCAGTAGTGTTACACATAATAATGTAGACATGTACATATACTTTGCCTCTTCTCCATAAAGGGACACCAGGCCCCTGACCTACATCCCCTGTTAATTCTGGGCTTCCTTTTTCTTCTTTTTATGGGTCACTCCCGACTATGCTCATAAATTACTCCTGGTGGTGCTCCAGGAACCATATGGGGATGGAACCCAGGTCAGCAGCATGCAAGACACATGCCCTGCCAGCTGCACTATTGCCCCAGCCCCATGCGCTTTCCCTTCTAGGTTCCTCTCCATTTTGTTTTCCTTAGCATTTGCATTTCTGTAATCTAATGCTAGTGTTTCGATCCACATTTTCTACCTACTACTCCCTAAATATGTTACTGTATATATCACAGGTTATATTATTATATATACCACAGTGAGAGCATCTGGTGATGTCCGTGTCCTTTAACATAAGTTAACATAAGATCTTCCAGTTCCACATTGCACAGTTGCATGATTTCATAGTTCCTTGTGACTGGGTAGTATTCCATTGTGTACACCTACCACGACTTCATTATCCATTCTTCTGTTGTTGGACATCTAGGTTGTTTCCATCTCCTGACTATTATACTAAGTGCGACAATGAATATGGGCGTGCACATCTCTTTTTAGATGAATGTTTTTGCACCTTGTGAGTAGATATCAAGCATAAGATGTCTAGGTCAGTAAGGTAGCTCTATTCTTAGCTTTCTGGGGAATCTCCATTTTTTTTGAAACGGGGATAACTAGAGCCAGAACCCTGTGATGACCAACAGTATGTCCAAAGGATCTGTAGCAGCCCACTTCCTCCTCTTCCTCCTCTACCTCCTCCTCTTCCTCCTCTACCTCCCTCTTCCTCCTCCGCCTCCTCCTCTCCTCCTCCTCCTCCTCCTCCTCCTCCTCCGCCTCCTCCTCCTCTACCTCCTCCTCCTCTACCTCCTCCTCCTCTACCTTCTCCTCCTCCTCTTCCTCCTCCTCCTCTACCTCCTCCTCCTCCACCTCCTCCTCCTCTACCTCCTCCTCCTCTAACTCCTCCTCCACCTCCTCCACCTCCTCCACCTCCTCCTCCTCATCCTCCACTTCATCCTCCACCTCCTCCACCTCCTCCACCTCCTCCGCCTTCATACCCTTCGCTCAACTCACACTCACCCGGTAGCTTCTCTCTAGCAACACAGGCTGTGTTTGCTGAGTTGAAGACGTGCTGAGCTTTGCAGTAGCTGTTCCCTGCTCGGAATGCTCAGATTTCTTCCATTCCCTCACTCCTTTTATATTCAAACATCATATTTCAGTAAGACTTTCTCTTCCCACTCAATTTAAAATTGCAAGCCAGGTTTACAATCAATTTGGAAGCTACAGCTACATACAATTTCTGTATAAAGGTGTATTTCTTTTATTTTTTATGAGTTCATGGCTAGGAAAACAGCAGCTATTTTATTATAGCTGGCTGGTTTTATAAGTGTATCACAATTTTCTTTATGAAGAAATTAGGAGTGGTTATTGACTGCAACAACACAATTAAAAATTTTTGTATGGTTAAAAAATGTTTGTAAATCATCCTTTACATCACCTCTTCCATTCCCTGCTTTTTTATTCTCTGGGTTCCCTTTATTACCATCACTTTCTATCTTTGCATTATTAATCTTATGTAGCCTATCTCTCCCTATTATAATTTATTATCATTTAAACAGACAAAATATAAAACATATTAGGGACATATATATACAACACATATATAAATATATAGACCTCATTTGTTTTTATAATAGCCCGCTAATATATTCTTTGGCAGGGCTGGGGGTTGGGCCACACCCAGAGAGTGTACTCAGGTCTTCTTCCTGGCTTTGTGCTCACGGATCAACCTTGACAGATTTCAAGAAACTATATGGGGTACCAAAGACCAAGCTTGAGCCAGCCGTGTGCAAGGCTAGAGACTTCTGCCTGCTGTTCCATCTCTTCAATCCCCAGAAATAGATATTTTTATAGACTCAAGGAAGCTAAATAACTTAGCCATGCCTGGCAGTACAAATTATAGCAAGAATCACAGTTCAGGTCTCTTGCAACCAAGATCCATGGTTTTTACTATATGCTACCACTTGACACTCTGAGGGGAGGGAGGAAGATTTCCCAGCAAGCACCAATGGCCTCTATTCATTCTGTATGCATTGTTTTATTAAGATGTTCCCTTTGAAATTTTAACCCCAGAGTTGGAGAAATCTCAAGTCAGGAAAAGAAACAAGACTTCCTTGGTATTGGGTTAGATGACAAACCATAAAGAGAAGCCATGTCACCCTTGGGTGTCGTCTTGAGGGAAGGAGCCTGGAACATGTAAGATGGAAATCAAGAATAACAGAAATGTGCAGGGTCCCAGGAGCCAAAACATTTGTTCTTAACCTTTTTCATTTCTGCCAGATACAAACTAGAATTTACCCAAGGAAATCAAACACTGCTTCATTCTTCAATTGTAGAATTTATTATATGAGAGGACAGAGCGATAGCACAGGGGACAGGGTGTTTGCCTTGCACACAGCAGACCCAGTTTTGATCCCGGCATCACATATGGTCTCCTAAACACTGCCAGGAGTAAGCTGAGTGTAGGGCCAGGAGTAACCCCTCAGCAATGCCAGATGTGACACAAAATTAGCAAATATATATACATATATATATATTTGCTAATTTATATATATCATATGCCTTAATGATCTGCTAATGCATTGTTGTTATAGTTTTTACTAGACTATGGGATTCTGTGAATCTGGGGAATGTAGTTTATCACCTCTAGTGCCTAGCACAGTTTTGGACATATGTAAAAGCTAATAGTCATTGGGTGACTAGGTAATGATTGTAAGGGACATAGGGAAAGGAAACCATACCAGATAGCCATGCACATTTTTCTTAGGAATCTTATTTTTCATTTGTCTTGATTTCAAATTTAGACAGTACTATTTAAATAACACTATTGAGATGTGCTTTTGTTTGGAATAGTTCTTTTTCCTTTTTGTTTTAGAAGGCCAGATGTACTGAGGGATCTACATGCCTAGGGATCAGACCTGGAGCTTCTGCTCTTTGGGCATAGATTATGATTTGAGGTGATGACCGCATATCACAATGACTAATGTTTCCATTTGGAGTCATGTGTAACTAATTCAATGTCAACCAAGAGAATTCTGAGTCGAGTAACTGAACTCCAGTAGTTTATTGGTTATCTGTTGGTTTCTTTTAAATTTGAATCTTAGTTTGCACAACACTTCACCTTCCCCACAATCATTTCTTAGTTCTTTCTGTTTTATGCCAATATTTGTATCTATTTTTGTGTCCTGTATTATACCCTTTTCAAAAAAAATCAGGTGCCATAAATAATTCCCATTATTGAAATAGAAATGTTTAGAAGACAGTGAGCATTCACACATTTCTAAAATCTAAGTTAAATTTACTTATTCCCCTTTTCCAATTAATGAAAACAGGCCTTTATTATGAAAAGTCAATTATAATTTCTAGTCTAAGCAATATCAGAGGAAGGGACAAAAGACAGGTTATTCATCAAATAGCTTCACAAACGTCAAAACAGACACATCACATGACAATCCAGTGGGCCTTGCATAAGCAAACAATTATCATTAGTAATTAGTAATAATATTAATGCCATTAATAAGCAAAAGCTAGCATTCACTGAACATTCTTAAGTATTAGAACTGGTTGCTAAAAGTATTTACGAAGCAGTCCCCTCAATGCCAAATTCATCATGAACAATGATTATATCCCATCCCCTGAACAAGCTAATTAAGGTGTGGAAATATTTTGCAAATCCCCTATGGTTACTGAAAGCACTGAAGCAGGACCGAGGAGCTTTGAACAGGCTCCAGGGTTCTGCAGATATTTTATTTTAGTATCAATGTGATTGCTTTGCTTTGGTTGCCTTACTTAGAGTTTGCTTGAGAGAGACAAGTTATCTCCTTATTTTGTCTATTAAGCTCCTGTTTCATAAGGCTGTTCTTTAAACTTGCATAGATTTGGTATCATATATCTTCAATGTTTCATATCTGGATCATCTTCCAGAAAACCAGTGGGTTTTCACAGGATTTGAGAGGGCAGATTTTTTATTTCTCTGCATTGTTATGCCACTTATAGTAATAATTACAAAAGTAAAAGTATAATAAAAAGAGGTTTTAACCCATATTTTATGAGTCACAAATGGGCTCTAAAAGGCTGCCATTTTATTATTTCCTTTAAAAAATACTTAATAGGTAATGTCAGTAGTAGAGTTTAGTGCCCACCCTGCACTTAAGATTACTTACCAGTAGAATTATCAGCCCTCCTGAGAGGAAGAATATTCAAAGGAGGTTTATAATATATACATGTGTCAATTAAATTTTATATCATATCAGTTAATAACTTGAATAAAAAAGGAATAGGAATTAAGAGGCTGTCATTAACTATACAGATAAGGAAATAAGAAAAATTAGGGAGAGAGCCAAAATGAGGGAGTATTGTCCAGAAAATTAAATTGTATGTGGCTGTACATATAGAATATACAATCTGGAAGAAATGGCCTTAAATTGTAGGCACAGCATGAAACAGCTATTGCAGAGTTGGTTAGCTTCACATTAACTCATATAATCTGACCTCCTCTGACATAGTTCAGCACTTAAAAATTTTTCATTTCTCCCTAATAATCTAAACATCTCTTCACCCTGGTTGAGCTAGATTTCTAATAACTACCATTACTAGAAGCTGAGGATTAACTGATTTCTGTTCTCTATGAAATGCTTCTTTCTTTATATTGTCTAGGAAATAAGTACATCTCTTTCTAGCTCAGCATCATTCAAAGTAGATGGTCGCCTCAGAAGTCAACTTGCAACAAAGGCAACATTTTCCTTCCCAATACAGTCATCTAATGTTGCCACATTGTTCCTGCGCTACCTGTGTCTCTCCACCCAGTTGTTCTCCAAGCCCAACCAGAAAGTTCCAGAACTTCTGAAGACGTCGGAGGTATAAGTGACAGGTCAGTAGGTTGTTTAAAATTGTTTGAGTCTAGTTTTCTTCACTTCGTATCACTTGTATCACTTGTCCTCCTGTTGATTATCAATTTGCTTGAGGGGCACCAGTAACATCCATACGTTCTGTCACATGCTAGTGTAGCCGAAGGGCATCTGCTCACTCCAGGAACATAAAGAGCCTCAAACCAATCCATCAGGTCATGGGAATGAGGTCTATAATTGTTACTAGTATTTGTCGTATCATATACAGACACGGGTAGCTTGCCAGGTTCTGCTGTGTGAGGCGGGATACTCTTGTAGTCTAGTTTTCTTATCCACTTAAAATCTCTCTTTCTTTTAACTTTTGTGTAGGGGAGGTATTGGGCCATACCCAGTGGTGTTGGGGGATGTTTCTCCCACAGTTCAACAGGAACCATGTGGTACAAGGCATAGAACCTGGGACTCCCACATGCAAGCATTCACTCCAGCTCTTTGAGCTATTTCCCTGATCCAATTAATAATAATTTTTATAAATGTTCCTGAGGTTTTAAGAAGATATACATTCTTAAAACATTTTCTGCAGATTTTTATTAGATCAAATTATGTTATGATTCTATATCTTGATTCAATATTTTTCTTAGATAAGTGAGATAGATCTGTCTTACTTATCTAAGAAAAATATTGATTTTGTTTTGGGTATACCCAGAAATTCTCAGGGATTACTACTGGCTCTGCACTCAGAAATCACTCCTGGTGGTGCTCAGGAAATCATATGGGATGCTTGGGATAGAACTATGTAAACTGCATTCCAGGCAAGTGCCTTATTACTGTAATATCTCTCCAGCCCTAGACAGATAGGATTCTTTCAGTATTATTTCTATATTTTCTTTCCTCTGGTTCTATTAATTTTTATTTTCCCAGGATACTTTGTTAGAGGCAGACAAGTTTACAATTGCTTAGTGGTGATTCCAGTATTTTATAGGGTTTTTTAAACAATATTCCTAATGATATATTTTTTTAAAAATACATTTGTAGAGGTCTAAAAATATATTCATGCCACTTATACAGGTTAATTAATATTTGCTTGTTACAGTCTTCTTACACAGTTTAAAACAAAAACCACCAGTGGTTTTCAACCTCAGGTCCATGAATCAGAGTCAACTGTCAGAGGTAGAAAACCATTAACATAAGCCACTCTCTATGTGGGACCATGGAGGTAGTACAGTGGAGAGGGTGGTGTCATGCATATGACTGACATGGATTTGAAGCCCGGCATCACATATGGTGCCCCCAGGACTACAGGAAATGACGGTCTCCTACCACCACCAGTGGCCACCCAGCGCAGAGTCAGAAAAAGCCCTGAGCACATCGAGGTGTGGACCAAAAGCCAAAAAAGCGAAGTAATAACCCATTCTAAATAAAGCATTCTATCCCTCAGTACTTTAGATTAACCTATGATTTTGCTCATTTGTTTAGGTGCCACAGCCAAAAGTGCTCAATGGCACTCCCGGCAGTGCTGGGGCCACCACATGTAGTACCAGGAATCAAATCCAGGTCAGTCACATGTGCATGCGTAAGATTGTACCGAAGGGAGCATTAGTCCAGCCCCTTGCTAATGAATTCAATGTGCTCATCATGGTTGTAAATAATATGTTTCATCTATTTTTCCTGATTATATGTATTGATATAGTTGGATTTGCTACCATCTTTTTGATTGCTATCTAATCCAGTTTTTCTACTTCTTGACTTTAATTCACTTTTATTTTCGTTTGTTCTATTACTTTCTTTTGAGAATATGTGGTTTGCTCCTTTTGAGGCCAGAATTATCTCTTATTTCAGCTGCTGCTGCAGGGAACATTTTTGCATGAATCCAACCAGTTTTACATAAGTGGGCCCGACATGCTTCCCAAGTCCTGCCCTGCACCTTCTGGGAATGTCTTCCAGCAGACATAACATGTGGGGCACCAATGATAGGAGAAGAGGAACCAAGGGATAAATGCTTTTCATTTGGTTTTCTTTTATTTCTCTCCCTTTTGAAGGACAGCCATGAAATGCATTTCGCACAGTGTGTCGGCTTACCCCCTAATGGGGGATTAAGCAACCAGTTGCCTGTACCAGCAGAACAGAGCAAGGAGAAAGAAGAGATTTAAATGAACTGATCAGGATTCCTTACAGTTCACAGCCACAGGCCATGGACAGATGTTGGCAAGTCAGGAGCCTCTGTAGCACGATCAAATGGAGACAACATTCATTTACCTACAGGATTCCTGTAAGGATTAAGGAAGCAGTCTATACCAGCCTCTATGTTTAGTGTGCCTCTCATTTTAAGGTATTATTTAATATAAGGAAGTGGGAATACTTATTGGCAGTAAGCTAGGGAAAATGACTTCTGAAGAAGATTCTAATACTAGGCAAAAGCCATGTGTCCTTCATAAGTATATATAACAGTATAGATCCAGCAGAGTGTTGAAACCATTCCACTTGGTTTTCAGTTTATTTCACAAGCATTTCTCAAGTAGCATAAAATGTGTTAAAGTTTCTGTTGGGGAACAAGCTAATGCCTAACTCCCTCTGTACTGGGACAAATAAAATCCCATCTTCCTGGGATTTTTTTTACAAAGCCTGCTTTCTTTTCCCTCTTCCAAAGAACAATAACCCCAGCAATACCTATGGCATCTAATTGCAGAAAAGCTGAAGCCGGCTCTTTGTACCAATAAGTGATCCAAACCTCTGTACAACAATACAAACCATGTTGATGCAAAAAATGTGCAAATCAGTCCTTTAGGAAGACTTTTTAGAAACATTTTCATCCTAAGAAAGAACTTTTGATATGGGCTGGCCTGTCCCCCTTGCTACCTTGCTCCCCGTATTTTGGCAACTGTGAACAAGAATGAATAAGCACTATTAGAAGGAATTCACCACTTGAATTCTTACTGCAGGAACATCCAGCCATGAGTACAAGGCTGTGAAATCCTTGAGTGCAAGACTAGGCTATCAGGGACAGCACTGGGCTGAGTAATTGCCGTGAGGGTTCTCAGAACCACTCCAGGAGGGCAATATTTATAATTAGAACTGTCTGACTAGACATCTATCTGTCTGCTCTAAAGGCAGGCAGTGCACACAATTTACTCCCCTCCCAGCTCATCAAAAAGAGCAGCCAACATCTTTGTGCTGGGGAATCACCATTGAACGGCTCCCTGCTGACCCCTGTCCAAGTTTTGAGTTGAGGCAAAATTTCCATGTTTTCAAGTTTTATCTATTTCTTTTTTTATGACTGAGATATGTTATCTAGATCTTTGTACTGCTCATATTAATGCCGTCTCTAAACACAAGTCAAAATTCATTCTCTGATCCCAAAAAGGGCCAATAACTACTTTAAAGAATTTCTTTCCACCTAGTCTTTATTCCAAGGGAATCAGCTGACAGGCCTGAGTTATTTCAGATGGTTTAGAAACAAAATTTTATGCACACATTTGTTTTTATATATATTCCTAGGTGTTCACACAAATCTTTCACCTCCTTCGAAATGGAGAAGGAAGAAAAAAACATAAGCCCTGAGTAAATCATACAAGATCTACTGTCTGACTGACTCCGCTCTTTGTTCAGACATGTTTCCTTTCTGCTTTCTTCGCAGCCGAGTCTATTTTTATTCCATTTGAAGAGGCCAGAGTAAGTCTCTTCAGTGTTTACTCACTGAGGACCTTGTACTCTTCTATAACCTGGGGAAGTGATCTGAAAACGCTGCTCTCTTTCAGGACCTCAGAAACATCTCTCCGTAATAAAGCCCACGGAGGGGAAGCAACAGAACGAAGAAACCCACATTTCATCCCCATCCTCTGTGGAAGACTCAGAAGGAAACTTGTTTACACATAAGTCAATACATCCAGAACATTCTTTATGTTTTCTAGGCAAGCTTAATATGGGATTACAAGACGAAAGGAAACGTTGCAAACATCAAATTACTTACCAATAAAACAGCACTCCGTTGGAAGGCGGACATACAGTGGTGTGGCAAAAGTCGCTCTGGCAATAAGATTGTGCAATATCAATCATGTTCCTTTATAATTTTAATTTTTAACTGGGACAATAAATTTGCATGGTACAAAAATATCATGTTGAACAGTTCCTATTTGTCTTGACATTTTTATTATCCCAAACATAAAGCCGTTTATATGTAAATTGCCATATGCTCTTACGTTAAACTGATAGAATTCTCTCTGTGAAGGGCTTGTCAGTGTAGGACACATCTGAACAAGAGTACAGATCACAGGGGACGAATCATAGTAAAGCTGAGAAGGCATTTGCCTTGCACCGACCAACCCAGGTTCGGTCACCAGCATCTTATATGGTCCGCAAGCACTACCAGGAGTTAGTTCCTGAGTGCAGAGCCAGGAGTCACCCCTGAGCATCACTGAGCGTAGCCCAAAAAAGCAAAAAACCAAAACAAAACTGTACAAATAGTTCCTAAAAAGGCAAGTATTGCATAAAAGTCACAAACTTTATGTCTCTATGTTTGCCACTTATGACATTCTAACCACGAGCATATGAGCACATGCTCTGTTTGAAGGGTATCTGAGAGCACTTTACCAGAAACACCATAGATTAGCAAGCTGTGTGGCTCAGGCAGGAACTGCATCTCCTTCTGCGTAATGGTCCCAGCTTTTAACTCCCTAAGTGCAATGACATACACGCACACATAGTGCAAGGAATGAAAATATGCCTATTTGCCATTGATCAAAGCCAAAGAAAATTTTCTATAAAATTGAAATCATTGAGCTCGAATCTCACCTCATGCTGTCAAAATAGCTTTATTCCTAAACCAAAGCTGTTTTACAGAAAGAAAACAACGCAAAATGGCCACATTGAAGTTATTTAATCATCTATTTACTAGATATTTTATTCCATTATTCCGCCCTCTAAACTATATTTAAATAAATTGAATAGGGGAACAGAACAAATTGCATTACATTAAATTTTCATATATTACAGAGGTCTGTGGGAAATGGCTGCAGGAAGCCCAACTAAGCATCATATTTAGGGAAACAGTGACAGAACGCCAACACTGGGCTCCTTTAGGATCATTCAGTCAGTAAGTCATTGTGTACTAGCACCTTCTGCTTACCAGGTTTTCTTCTAGATTCTGGAAATACGGGGGTTACCAGAGAATGAAGTTTTCTGTCCTCCCATAACGCATATGTTGAAACCTAATCGCCAAGATTACAGCACTTCAAGACAAGGTCTCAGAAGGAAACGAAGCTGTGATAGTGGCGCCTCCTGCCTGGGGTTGGTGGCCTGTGAGCACCCTCACGGCTTCCCAGAGTCTGTGAACAAGGAAGGGGCGTTCACCAGAGCCTCCATCCGGGGCTTTCCGCCTCCAGTATTGTGAGGGAATCAATTTCTGTTGTTGAGGGCACCTCATCTATGGCGGTTTTGTTTCCTATAGTCTATATACGATGAGAGGAGGGGGAACAAAACCAGCATCTCTGCACTCATGAAGTTTGTGTCTGGCTGGAAAGAAAATAAATAATCCGGCAGAGAGATAGAATGGGGGCTGAGGTGTACCTTGTGAGTGGCTGGCCATGAGCCTGTCCCTACCAGAGCCCCCTGAGCACTATCTGAGCAGTCTGTTTGATCCTCATTCCTCACATTGAATCCATGGCTTGTAGAGCAAAAATCACTGGGGGACCTCCTCCAGACATGGGGCCTTCCAAGTAGTGCTTGGATTTCTCCCCAAAAAAAAAAAAGAAAAAAAGAAGCTAATAGTAATATGATGTCTATTTTGCGCACTGTGAAGAAACCAAAAGTGTAATATGTTGCATTAATATTTTTTATTTCAGTTTTACTTGGAGGGTCACAACCAGTGGTTTTCAGGTCTTACTCCTTGTCTGCACTCAGGAATCTTCCTGGTGGACTCACTGAACCATGTGGGGTGCGGGGTATGGAACCTGAGTAGGCTGAATGCAAAGCAAATGCCCTACCCGCTGTACTCTCTCCAGCCCCGATGTTACTTTTAAACAGGTATAATATTACGTCATTTACACCCCTGAAATATCTCTCTATATACTATATAAAAACTAAATAAACCACAGTGAAGGTAACTAAAGCTAGGCAGTGAAACAGGAAAAAGGACACCTTATATAAGAATGCCAGCGTTGTTTTTTGTTTTGTTTTTTGTCTTTTTTGGGTCACAGCGGCAACCCTAATGCTCTGGGCTTTCCCCTGACTCTGCACTCAGGAATCACTCGTGGTGGTACTCGGGAGACCTTATAGGATGCTGGGACTCGAATCCAGGCCGTTCGGGTGCAAGGCAAACACCCTCCCGCTGTACTATCGCTCCCCCCCCACGCCCCCTGCCAGAATGTTAGTGACGAGCTTGGTGAAAGACCAGTGCGAAACGATTTAGAAACTTGTGAGAGCCAAAACAAGTCTCAGCAGAAGGATTGGAAGACAAAGCTGTAGTGACTTTTTTTTTTTTTTTTTGCTTTTTGGGTCACACCCGGCAATGCTCAGGGGTTTCTCCTGGCTCTGCACTCAGAAATTACTCCTGGCGGTGCTCAGGGGACCATATGGGATGCCGAGGATCGAACCCAGGCAGGCATGGGCCTGCCATGTGCAAGGCAAACTCCCTACCCGCTGGGCTATCGCTCCGGCCCCTGTAGTGACATTTTAAAAACTATGAAAAAACTTAAGTTGATGACTATAATAGCTTGCGGGGTTTTTAAATCAGAGGATCACATAGGAGGACCCTTAACCAAGCAACGATATCTGAAGGGAGTGAACACAATGGTAAATGAAAGGGGCAAATTATCAAAGCAGTAATGGAAAGAGCGCTTGTCAGAACCGAAAAAATATGAGTCTACAGATGGAAAAAGTCACAAGAATTTCGTATAATAAACAACATACAGCCTTGAATTACAGCTGGAGAAATCAGCAAATTCTAAAAGCTTCCAGAACAAAAACTACTTACATACAAAGAAATAAGCCTCAGAATATGTGACGTTTCTCAATAGCAAAGTTGGAACCAGAAGAAACAAAGAAAGATGCTGTGGACCTGACGGTTTAGTTAGTGCTCAGACCCAGAGAGGCGGTGCTGAAGGATCACCCCATCAGGACCACCCCCCATAGTGCTGGGAGCAGGTAGCCAGAGACACACCTGGCAGTGTGTGGGCTCACGTAGTGCCAGGTACAGGCCGGAACCTGCCCCAGTGCTTGGAGCCACCTGCCTGCCTACAGTTCATTCTTCGGCACTGTGTGACAAAGAATAATGAACTAAAAATCAGCTGAGAACTTAAATGCAAAAATCCTACCTAAAAATAACTTAAAACCTGTTTCCTTTGTATGGAAGTCATAAACTAATGAATTAGATTATTTAGAAAGGGTGAAAATTGGGTAAAAGTATTAAAGGATATAATACTTCTTTTGAATATTGTCTTTTTCTTAAAAATTTAATGCATTCGAATAAAAACATCTTAACTGTTTTTTTAATTTTTTCTACCATAATTCAAATAAGTTGGAAATCAATAAATACCTTTTCAAAACCTCCCTAAAAAAAAGAGAGAGAGAAACCAGAAGAAAGAAAGTAATAGCTTTCAAACTCCAAGGCACAATTATTTTCACCTTCAAATTTCAGGCCCGCATAAATTAGTGAAAGTAGAAAAGAGATATCTTCAGCCACACCACAGTACAGATTATTTATTTCCCATGTACTCTTCTCATGAATTATTGATGCCCCTCTATTAAAATGAGAGAGAATAAATCAAGAATGAGGAAGACATAGGATTGTGGAATCAGGAGATTAAACATCAAAGATACAAAAAATAATTTCAGGGACCCAGGAGGTACCTCAAAGGGTTAAAGCACTGACTTGCATACATGAAGCCCCAAGTCTGATCCTGGGCACCACATGGTTCCCCACTGACCCCCAGCATCTGTGACCCCCATTAACCAGCTGGAGTAAGCACTGAGTCATCAGCTTGATTGGCTGAGTTTAGCCAGGAGTGGCCCCGGACACCCTGAGCACTGTTTGTGATCACCCCCAAAATATTAATTTTAGATTGACAATAAAGGGGACCTAAGAGGCCAGCGGGATGGGCTGGGCATGTGATGCGATTTGGAGACAACTGCTGGACTAGAGCCGTTACCGACTGGATCGCACGGGATGTCAAAAGATCACGTGGCCGCCCACCTACAAGATGGTCAGACTTCCTTGTCAAGACCCTGAAGGAACGGTTTGAGGCTCTTCATATTCCTGAATCAACCAGATGCCATTGGCACGTGATAGGGTCCAATGGAAATGTTACTGGCGCCTGCTCGAGCAAATCGATGAATAACGGATTCAAGTGATCAAGTGAAGGGCCAGCATCAATCACTAGATAGAGCCCTAGGTCAATACAGAGGGAGCCCCCGGTGGTGGGACATTTGCCTTGCAAGCAGCTGACACAGGTTTGATCCCCAGCATCCCATATGGTCCCCAGCACCAACAGTAGTGATCCCTGACTGAGACCCAGGAGGAAGACCATAAATTAAAAAATAAAAATGAAAACAGTTTAATTGCAGTACACTGCTTTTCTAAGCAGTAAGCAATTTTTATAGTGTCAGGATAATGTAAACGCTTTTTTTTTCCATAGAAAGTTTGACCTGGAGTGATAATCCAACAGGTAGAGCACTTGCCTTGCCCAGAGCTGATCTCTGGCAGCCCCCATGGTCCCCCAAGCCCTCCAGGAGTGCTCTCTGAGTGCAGAGTCAAATGTGGAGGCTATTTATTCTCAGTGAATGTATAATTTATATACCTGTAAGCTCAAGGTCACATCACAGTTTCTTAGCCGGCATGGTGGGTGGTGCCAAGAGATAGCTCAGCGGGCAGAGCACTTGTCTTGCACTTGGCCTACTGTTGGCCCAGTCAGCTGTGATCGCTGAGCCCTGAGCCAGGAGTAAGCTCTGAGCACAGCTGGAAGTGCCCCCATCAGAAACAAATTTCTTCGGAGAAAAGAGGTCACAGTGGGAAAAGTTAAAAAAAAAAGTCCTGATATAAAAATACAGAGTTTAAGACCATAAATTAACTGAAGGCTTAAAGGGTGTTAACTGTCCCTGGGAGCAATACTCAGGGCTAGGGAAGCACAGCGTAGGGCCAGGTCATTTTTATTAAGGCCTCTGATAAAAGCTTTGAGTTTAAACTGTACGTGTTGGAAAGAAAGGGAAAGAAATAAAGAACCTGCCATAGAGGCGGGCTGGGGAGGGGGGAGGGAACGGGGACGTTGGTGGTGGGGGATGGGCACTGGTGGAGGGACGGGTGCTGGAACACTGTATGACCAAAACCCAAGTGTGAACATCTTTGTAATTGTATATCTCACGGTGGAATAATAAAATACTTTAAAAAATAAATAAGTAAATAAATAAATAAATAAATGAACTGTATGCGTTGTTCTGATAAAAAATAGAAAATATTTCTAATCAGTTTTCTTTACCAACCATTCCATTTCTTCCTCCTTTCCCTTCCCTTAATTCAAGCCATGCTTGACCATATCCTTCCAACAGCACTGCGGAGGGTGACTAGGGCACTGTGATCTGTCATGGCTACCTTGGTAGCATTCATGGAAATGTTTGCTGAGTTGGCGGGGGATTATGTGCACTACTCCGATTTTTGCCATAAGTTAGGTTCTTACGTTTGTATCTTAGTTTCAAAAAGGAGACTTATTAGAAATGAAAGATTTTCTTTCTTGTCTTTTATTTGGGGGTGGGGGGGCTTGCGGGGGGGGGTGGAGGGCAGAGCTGGTGACACAGAGTTAGTTGTGCTCAGGGCTTTCTCCTGACAAAGCTCAGGAACCACATGTGGTGCTTGAGATCAGCTTGACTGCCAAGCAGAGCAAGGGACAGGCTTGGAATGAAAGTTTCTGTTTTCCAAGTAAGTTTTCCACATCAGAACCTAAAATACAAATTCAATTCTGAAACTAGTTTTATATGGCATTAAAGCATTGAACTTATTAAAAAAAAACTGTAATCTTTAACAGCACAAAACTCACCAAACTAGTCTACTTACAGAATTCCACGAGGCTGAATTTTATTCACTACAACCTAAGTGAGAGGCTTTAGGGCCTATAGGGTTTGATCCCTTGCATCATCTCAGAAACGGTCCCCACAACAATAAAACAAAAGTCTCTAGATTTCTGCATGGAAGAAAGTTCCTCAAATATCATAAAAACAAAACTAAAAAGGAATGGATCATTCTGTTGTCTGGAATAACATTTTCTTAAATCAAAAATGCCTTTTGTGTCATAGATTCTACCAAAGCAACTAATATTTAGATGCTAAGAAAAATCTGCCAACTCTCCCCATAAAGGTAAAAATCAATCCTGACATTTCATCTTCCTAGATATTATGGGATTTTTTTCTTTTTTATTTTTTTTTGGTTGTTGTTACAACCAAAAAAACAGCACAGAAAATGGGTTAATCAAGCTCCGGTTAAGTCAGGGTCTCAAAGTTAACTGACATGGCATTAAACAGATCACCCATCAAACTGCAGCAGTGTTTATTTTCTAGGTCAGACTTTGTAGTCTTTGAGATGTCAAACGTGCACTCCTACTGAGCCGCAAATGCAGACTACACATGCAAGGATGTCTTCCACGTGGAAAAGATTAAAAGCAAATTTACATGACTTCATTATAGAACTAGTCCTTTCTAAAAATTCTGAGTAAGCAAAGTTGCTTGATTCTGGGGAAGTGGAGTTATTGATTACTAACAAAGAACTTGGTGCTTCCTATTGTTTAACCAAATGTATTTTTCGGTCTGACCTTTAATAAAGGGATATTCACTTATGTTGGATTTACTCAAATAATTATTTCATAGTCTTTCCCGACTCTGACAACTGCCACCTAAAGATCTGTATTTCTTATTTTCACATATCATAATATTGTTATCACATATCATAATAATTTCATGTATATCATGATAATTACATATCATGATAATTTGTTATTATTACACTTGATCACTTGATCACTTGATCACTTGAATCCTGTTATTCATCGATTTGCTCGAGCGGGCGCCAGTAACATTTCCATTGGACCCTATCACGTGCCAGTGTAGCCCAATGGCATCTGGTTGATTCAGGAATATGAAGAGCCTCAAACCATTCCTTCAGGAACGGTTAATTCTGAAGGAATTATTACACATCACATAATATTTCTTATTATCACATCTAGTAAAAGGCCACAAACATAATCATAAATGCATCTGAAAGTCCCTTAAAAACAGCTAAGCCTTTCAGAAGAATAGTAGGTAACGATATTCAAGACTTCTTTTGCCTATGAATCATTCCAAACAGAATTGAACCAAAGGCATAGCATTGTTTTTTTACTTTTGGATTAACCAACCTCCACTCACCACCTCACCTCTGCCCCCACAGAGAAAGGCTCTGTTAACCAGGACACACAATGACTGACTCCTCCCTGCAGTCATGCTATTCCATCCATCTTGTCTTATCCCACTCAGAAAATGCCACAAAGATAATAGGGAAAAAGGGCTCACCTCAGACATTTGTGCCTTGAGACACAGAACACAATTCTTTTTGTAAAGGACTCAGTTTTCTGGTGATCAAAGATAGTCAACCCAACAACTGTCAGATAATGGCCAAACCCTGGACAAGAAAGAAGCCTAAGGGTGGAGCAAGGAATAGAGTATTCATTCTGGCTCCATTTGGCTTTCCTTTGAACTGGGTCCTTAAGCAGTTAAAGGAGTTTGGGATGACACCAGCTGAGGCCAAGAGCAAGAAGCATCCCTGTGCAGAAACAGCAATTAAACAGAACAGCACTGCCTACAAGCATGGTGCTTTCCAGAATCTTAAAATTGGGGGTGGAAAATTATATAACACAGTGGTTGAAGTCCTTGTCTTGTGTGCAAAGGACCCCTGTTTTATCCCTAACACCTCTTTAGAGTCTCTAAACACCACCAGGAGTGATCCCTCAGCACAAAGCTAAGAATAAGGCTTAAACACTTAAGTATGGTTCAAACACACACACACACACACACACACACACACACACACACACACACGGAAAGGTGAATCTAAAAAGCGGGTTCCAGGTAGCTGAGTCCAAAAAAACATAGTAAGGAATTTACATAATGAGACTGCAGTGTCAAGTTTTATGAATCAATTACAAAGGGCCTCATGTGCAGAGCTGCGGAGCTGGATTTTTTTTTTTATCTTGTAGACAATGGGGGAACCATTCATAATTTTAAAGTAAGAGAACAGAGTCCTAGAAGTTTCAGAATTAACCTGCTTCTTCATGTTTTACCAAAAATTCACCTAAGAAGTTCCTGAAACATTCTTCAAAGAAATTCATCAAATACTCCTGAAATTCCTATGGAATAATAAACACCCAAGAATAGCTAAAGCAATCCTTGGGAAAAAAGAAGGTGGGAGGCATCACCTTTCCCAACTTCAAATTGTACTACAAAGCAGTAGTAATTAAAACAGCATGGTATTGGAATAAAACCAGACCTGTGGAACTATGGAATAGAGTTGAGTATTCTGACACCCATCCTCAAACACATAATCATTTAATATTTGGTGCAAAAAGTCCAAAATGGAGCAAGAAAATTTTTTAACTTTCCCAAAATTTAATTACTAATTGTCTGATGATGAGTAGATGCCTTATGAATGAACACCAATTTGTATGTCATACATGCAAATATATATATTTTTTTTCTTCTTTTAGTAAGGTAAGTTTGGATTAGAGAGAAAGTACCAATCCTAGGAGTACCCCTGAGCATCGCAGGCATGACCCCAAAACAGAACAAAATAAAGTGAACTATAGAAGGTCAGAGTGCACATACATACTTAGTGTCATCCCATGGTTTTCAGGTGGCTTTGTCAATCTAGGTCTGGGGGGTTCTGATCTCCCTCCCTTCTGCCTTTATCCACTGCTTCCTTTTCTGACCTGAGTGCTGTGAGTGACAGAGACAGGATATGCCTCAGACATTAGGATCCCTGCCAGGACACTGGATGGTGCCTTGGAAATTGTGCCCAGGCTGGGGACAGAGAGAAGGAACAGGGCAGGGAAGAAAAGAGAAGACAGTAAAATTAAACTTTAGGTTTCTATTCTATTGCCAATTTCCTTCTGCTAGAAAAAAATTGCTTGTCTCAATATTTTATAATAGAAAAAAGAAAAAATATTTTTGTATGACTCTTCTTGGAACCATGTCTTCCTGCACTGAATCCACAAATATTTAAGACAATCTGATAGAGCATCTACACTGTAAAATGCCAGAAAGGCCATTCCTAACATAAGCGACACTTCTGGGGGGGTCAATCCTAGACACACCAACTCACAAATTGTCATTCTTTTGATAATTGAGAGACAACAATTAAATTACATGGACATTTCCTTAACTGGAGGGTTGAAAGGAACAAAATAACTGGTAATTGGTCTCCACCAGAGTAAATAATGCCCTTCTTTTTATTTACATTTGGTTTTTCTATAAACTGCCTACTGGGTTGTGTGGAACTAAGAGGCTAGCAGAAAACTGAATCCCCATCCATCAGTATTAATCTCACACTTTTCTGTGGCTCCATCCATTTATCTTTCCGACACAAATTAGAAATTCAAGAGTTTTAACAAATGAGCCTGCAAATGTAAACTTATTAGGCCATATATTTTTACTACACACTGTGCAGTGCCCTCCACAAAGCTGTCCCTTCTGAGAGCATTTTCCTATTTTGTGTTATTGATGGCAGCTAACTAATCACATTTTTAATGTTGTCTTTGGGGAGGGCTGTTTGAGTGAATGTGCAAGCTAAACTACCCAGAATAAATCTACCTTATTAAATGCTTGAAATTATGTGTCTTTTACGATAAAGAAACTCCGGAGCATTGTTCCATTTGCTAACCTTCTTTCTGCAGGAATCAAAAGACTGGGATTAATTAAAATAATACATCAAAACTGGGGTGTTGTACAGAATGTGTCTATGTGTGAGGAAAGGCCAAGAAAAATTGGTTAATTGGTCTCTTCATCCCTATTCACTCTCCTCCATCTGAATTGCTTTAAGTGTTGTTTTCAGAACCAGAACTACAATAGGAGAAGGTGAGACTCCACTGGCCTGTGGACAATGGCTGCTCCCAGCCCCCTTCCCACCCCAGGAAATTCACTCTGCTTCATATGGTGCCCTTCTGGTGTGAGGTAAAATAAAATCACCACTGTAAGGGAGGAAAAGAAAAAAAAATGTGATATTTTCAGAGTTGAAGTTGAGGACTGCCTGGAGGAAGAAGCCAACAGAGGGAGTCCTGATTAGATGAGAAACAGAGTCTCTATTTCCCTTCCTCCCTCCCCCCTTCCCCCACCACTCATATTCTATTGGAAAAGAAGGGTGCTCTCAATAGAAGAATGTGCATATTAAAGGTGTTATTTAAATAATTAACAGAGATACTCTGATGGGCCAGGCACCACTTGATTTCCCCAAGCACCACCAAGGACTGATTCCCTCAACACAGCTGGGTGTGACTTATAAACCGAAAAAATAAAAGTGAACTAATACAGTATCAGTATTAATACAGTATTAGTCTCTGATGATATTCCCAGCATCCTAGCTGAAGAACATATATAGTGTTTTGGGCCCACACCAGCAATGCTCATGGGGTTAGTTCTGGCTCTGCACTCAGGAATCACTCCTGGTGTGCAGAGAACCATATGGGATGCAGGGGTCAAACCTCTGTTGGCATATGCAAGGCAAACACCTTACCTGCTGTATCATCTCTCCAGCCCAAAGAACATATTTTGAACCCAGATCGATCATCCTGGGTAGGAGGAAATGCAAAGTAAGAGCAGAAGAATTTTTGTTTACCTTAACTATTGATAACAGCATAGTGAACTGTGATTGCTGGTAGGAGGGAGGAGGGAGAAGAGACTCTGGGATAGTGGTGGCCATTGACACTGGTGGCCGAGATGATGAGGTAGCAATGCAAGTGTCGGCCCACAGAGCCTGGGTGATTCACTCTAACTCAAGTTAAAAAGAAAATGTTGTTCTTTAGATGAACACTTAGTCGTAGTTCACACAGCTACTGTGGTTTGTCTGATTTCTTCATGTTGTTATAGTGTGGAAATGGGAAGTAAGTAACGCCCCCCCGGGTCCCCAATTTCCAGTGCTTTATACAACCCCCAAAGATTTTTATCCTAATGAATGATTAAAAAACTTTACAGATTCACCAACCTTTAACCCAATCTTATTAAACAGTAACTGAAAAAAGAACTCTTAAAAATGTTGGTCCATAGGAAAGAAATGTTCTAAGGCACTTCAAGTCAATAACAACTGTTTTATAGAGTTTGTGTAAACAGTGATACACCAGCTTCAATGCCTGAAACAATCTCATTTGTCACAAGAGTCAAAAGAAACCATCTTGCAGGTCATTGCTTTTCTGCACAAAGCTCATGTCCTTCTCTTTGCTATAGTGGGCAAGTTGATGCTGGGCCCCCTCAGTCTTGTGGACAATCATTTCATTATTTGGAGCTAGTTTAATTACTGACAGCCCTTTATTATTGAGCTCAGGGCTAATCTGAGCCCTCACTTCTCTGTAAATTTTGCACTCTCAGAAATAAATGCAGACATGCACACACTCTGGTTTGTCACATAAATTTTCAGGACAACAAATGATGCCTAACTTGAACAGAGGGGGAAGAGGTGGTCTGGGAACTGGAGCTCTCAAAGGGACGAGTGGTACAGAATTCAGAATCAGCACCCAGGCATATACATTGGCACTTAAAGATGTGAGATAGAAATTTACCTGAAAGAAATACCAATGCTTTTAAAGTAGAAAGTGATATGGCAAGGACTCCACTTTTTGCAAATTTTTTTAGTATTACTTTTATTGAAATGGACGTTTAAAGATATTAAGCACATGCTCTTCATAGAAATTAAAGTCACACACATTTCAAAGCCACATGACAGATGGTTTGGTATTCCTCTGCATTCAGAGAATTCCCCGCCTTAGAGGAGAAACATAAACTTGATCAGTACTTAACTAGAGTATAATGGCTGATCAATTGACCCTAATATTTCAAAACTAGACAACTATGTTAAGGTTGCCTATAATTGATTTCTTGACTACACAGATACATTCATTTTTCTCAGTCACAGAGATCAACAACTTAAGACTGTGTTGGTTCTTTGAAGTACAGTTCCTATGTATCTTGGAGTATAGAAAGATTCAGTTATCTTAAGCATAGTTGTGATCTGAAGAAGTAAGGTTTGATGGATTCAAGTACTGGTTAGCAGAATCAAAACTGACTTGGAAAATCTTCCACGCTTGTATTCAGTTTGAAAAATGCAAGAGATTTAGTCAGTCAGTAAGTACTGACTGAGTACCCCATGGGATCCAGATCTGTGTGAAATGTTGGAAAGTCAAAGCTAACAGCTCCTCCCCTCGAGGAGATGGTGAGAAAGACCAAGAGCCTTTGTCTCCCAAAAACGCTACCTCTTAATGCTTACGAGTCTATTTTTTTGGGGGGGTCACGCCCAGCGATGCTCAGGGGTTTCTCTAAGCATAAGTTTTCTCTTCACTCAGGAATTACACATGGCGGTGCTCAGGGGACCATATGGGATGCTGAGGATAGAACATGGGCCGGCATGGGCTGGCCCTACCCGCTGGGCTATCGCCCGCCCATACCAGGACAGGTTGACCTCAGTCACATCGCTGGCAGCTTCTCAGGCAAACTCATCATTCCATGTGGTCTCCCCAAGAGGTCCCTGAGCAAGTACACAGAGCTATAGGCAAGCTCCTGAACACAGATAGGTGTGGCCCCGAAAACCAAACCAAAACAAAAATAAGTAAGTAGGAAATGTATATGAAATACTGTGTACACATTTTCAAGGGTACAAATCAATAGTTTTATTATATTGGCAGATGTTTAATGTTCAGAATATTAGATGTTGATTTTGTTACTCTTGTCATATAATAATATTATGAGATTGTGATATTCTTAAGATATTGTGCTTTGTTTTTCAGGGGGTTCGTACATATCTGGCTGTTCTCAATGCTTATTTCCTGGCTCTGTGCTCAGGGATCATTCCTGGTAGTGCTCTGGGACCCATATGCAGTGCCAGAGATAAAATTGTCATCAACTCATGTGCAGGAATAAGGCACTGGCCTTACCCTGTAAAATCTCTCTGACCACTCTACTTCAAATTCTTCATAACACCTAGTATTTTCTTTTTACACAAAGTGCTAAATAAGTGATCATGTAATCAAAGATTTCACGCCTTATATTTATCACTCTTTTCAGGTCCATGTGTATAGAATAGATCTATGAGTCCTGAGATTTGACTATTCTCATTTGGAAAAAGTCACTCTGGCTAGACTCTACCAGATTCCAGCCCCTAAACTAAGCAAAAGTTCTCATCTTTCAAAATGGCTATGGATCTTCAAATAATCTCTGACTTGTCTTTGATTCCAGGATTAACTAATTCGTAGCAGAAAGGATCTCAAGTTTGAAAGCTTGGCACATATAATTCTAGTGATAGAAAAATCTAGGTTATACATTCTTAAACTACAGAGGCCACAAGCTTCAGAATTTTAATTGTTCCCTTTTCACAGATGCCATGTTTGAAAATTGGCAATTTTATAGTGGTCAAGCAAACAGAATGTCTGAGATTTAAAGCCAATGTTCCTGAATCTACCATCAACAAGCTCCTAAACTTCCCTATTTTCAATTAAGAATATGGCTTAAACTCTAGCTCTCATAAGGCAAAATGAGATATGCAGAGCTGAGTTGGCTGTAGAACAGGCCCTGGCACATGGCAAGCTCATATTAAACACTAGATGTTATTTCTTTTTTTTTTAATTTTTTAAGTATTTTATTATACCACCGTGAGATATACAAATAAAAGATATACAATTAAAAAGTTCATGTTTGGGTTTTGGTCATACAGTGTTCCAGCACCCGTCCCTCCACCAGTGCCCATCTCCCACCACCAACGCCCCCGCCCTCCCCTTCCCCCAGCCCACCTCCATGGCAGGTTCTTTATTTCTTTCCCTTTCTCTCTCTTTCTCTTTCTTTCCCCTCCAGACTATGGATTACAGAACATACACTAAAAGGTTGTCATGTGTATCCTTTTGCCTCTATTTAATGCTCAGTTCTAGGTTGGCATTAGTACCCCTCGACAATTATTAGCACCCTGTTCCATTTTCTGTCTTACCTAACCTCTGACTCCCACACGCTTGTGATAATTTCCACCTTTGACAAGACCTCCTGATATATGTTTCACTTGACCTTGGATATTGGTATCATAATATGTACATATATATTTATGCCATGCAAATAAATGCAGTCATTCTGTATCTGACTCTCTCCTTCTGGCTAATTTCGCCTCAACATAATCTTCTCCATGTCCATCCATTTATAGGCAAATTATATGACTTCATTTTTCCTAACAGCTGCATAGTATTCCATTGTGTAGATGTACCAAAGCTTCTTTATCCAGTCATCGATTTTCGGGCACTATGGTTGCTTCCAGATTCTGGCTATTGTGAATAATGCTGCTATGAACATAAAAGTAGGGATGGTGTTTCCACTGCGCATTTTTGGTTTCCCAGAGTAGATTCCCAGGAGTGGTATGGCTGGGTCAAATGGGAGTTCAATTTCTAGTCTTTGGAGGAAAGTCCATATTGTTTTTCCAGAAAGGCTGTACCAGCCGGCATTCCCACCAACAATGGATGAGTGTCCCCTTTTCTCCCCACATCCACGCCAGCACTTGTTGTTCTTGCTCTTTGAATATGTGCCAGTCTCTGATTAAACACTAGATGTTATTTCTATCCTGCCTACACCTGATTAGTATGCTTACAAACTTTTGCTTTCTAAGTAGAAGGATTTATACTCTGAATCGCTAAAAGCATTTGAGGAAACAAAAGAGCAATCTTTAAGCATCCTTACAACTACCTTTCTAAATATGTTTTACATTTTTGATTCAGTGCTTTATGAACCAAGATAAGCTTAACTAATCTACAATATAATAAAAACATTTAACACAAGTGATGGAAGGACAGTGGTAGAGGGTTTGGGACAATTTGGTGACAGAAGTAACTTGGTTCAACACAAACATAGACATAAACTCTACTGTAAATGATGTTATCGCTACAATAATAGCTATTTTGCAATAGTTTATAGTTTTAAGCTCTCTCTCACACGCCCAGACAGTAAAACCACAGTCGGTGCTCTGGGAGCTGCGCTGGCGCCACCTACTGGAGCCACAGGCGCTCAACATGGTGTCCTTGACCCACTGGCAGTGTGAGAGCCACAGACTGGAGATCCAGGCAGACCTCACACTTTTAGCCAGAGTCAACTGGGGTGAGTATAAGGGCAGCGCCTGCCCAAAGACACCGAAACCTGGCTTCAGAATAGGAGTGGACGGGTCTCCACCCATGTGAATGATCATTAACCAGGTCCTGGCAGTGATCATTTCTCAGGGCTGCTAATGAAAAGCCATCATCATATTACAAATCACTGCAACACTTAAAATTTCAGATCAGACAATAAAAATCATGAAAGAAGATTCCCACTAAAACATTTTTTACTTCTCAATTGCAGGGATTTATGGTACCATTTTTGCAGGCTCCCCTGTGAAAAACTTTTCTAAATCAAACTGGTGTAAAGTGCTGAAGCAATGACATTCAATTATATGGAAAACTTTTTGAGCAATCCCAGGCTCCAAAAGGCAATCTCCTAAATCATATCAATAGCTAATGCACAAAAATCTGAAATCAGAGCCAGTGAGAAACTACAGCACCAGGTAGGGTATTGTCTTGGCTGACTTGGGATCCCTGGTACAGTATATGGCGCCCTGTGCATGGCCACCTCTCCTGAGCACATCCAGGTGGAACCCTCAAACAAATAAGATAGTGAAACAGAAGCAAAAAAAAGGAAAGGGAATTATTCCCCAGTTTTGTCAAAAGTTCAATTAAATGTATTATGTACATATATATTCAGAGTGTGTGTGTGTGTGTGTGTGTGTGTGTGTGTGTGTGTGTGTGTGGTGTCAGGGGGTCAAATTCAGAGACTCACACATAAAAGACATGTGCTTTTCTACTGACTCCACACTCTTGACCTCATGAATCAAGCATTGAGCACTCCATACCATAATCTAAATTCACTGAATTAAATGGACTTTGGGCTGGAGCAATATCATGGTGGTGGGAGGCATTCCTTGCATGCGTCGACTCCAGGTTCTGTCCCCAGCATCCCATATGGTTCCCTCGAGCACCACCAGGAGAGAATTCTGAGTGCAGAGCCAGAGTAACCCCTGAACATCGCTAGGTGTGACCCCAAAACAAAACAAAGAAACAAAAAAAAAAAAAAGGGGATTTAAACAGTACAAATTAATAGTATTCATTGGACATTTTGTTTGTTTTGTTTTGTTTTGTCAATCTTCAGGGCTTACTCCCTGGCTCTACACTCAGGAATCACTCATCCAGGCGCTGGAGTTATAGAGGGTATTGGGGATCAAACCCCAGGCCATCAAGCTAGCTACACTATCCACTGCAGTATCAGTATCACCTATACATTCAAAGTTTTAAGTTAGACTTAAGTGTTCATTATTTTAGGAGATTGACCAAAAAAGATATTGCTTCTTTAGGGTATGAATATAAAACTTGCCTCTCATAAGCTGTTACTCTAGAGATGATAAAAAACAGCTCAAGAGCCCACAGGTAAATGTTTATCGCAGCTTAATGAATATTCACCCCAAACTGAAAATAACCCCAAATGTCCTTCAATTGCTGAAGAGACAAACTGTAGCATATTGGCACAATGTCATGCTACTGTAAGACCAGCATGGAGTGGGGTGGTTGAAATGAAGGTCTTTGGTGTTGTTAAAGCACACTGGCGATGGCATTGGTACTGTGAAAAACTTAGTACTGTCGTAATCATGGCTTAAATAAAGTAGTGACAGCTTATGAGAGGCAAGTTTACAAGAAATAGCCAGTTTTCCAGTGTGTATTATTTTACGATCCCATGAGCAGTTTCAGCTGCTTCCATATCCTGCTCAGAAATTATTGTCCGTTTACCCCCTTTATTAAGTTGGAGTTTTAGTATTCTTCTCTTGGATGGGGATATGTCACACTGGTGGTGCTCTCCAGCTACTCCACGTTAGTGCTCGGGGGCACTTCTGGTGGTTCAGCGGGGACCACGCAATGCCAGGGATTGAACCCAGGCCTCCTGCAGTAAAAGCATATGCTCCAGAGCTTTGAATTACCTCTCTGACGCCAAATTTTGGCATTTAAAAATTTCCCTTTTCCTTTGTAGATGTGGATTAGGGATCACGCACGTGCCTACGTGTGCCAAAGGTCAGACCTGTCACTGAGATTCCAATGGCGGCGCCTTAGGACGGTGCCCAGCATGTGGGGTGGGACAGGGATTGAACACACGTCCTCATGGTGCCAAGGCAGACATTCTGCATGTCTTTCTTGGTGCAGTTTCTGTTTAGTTCATTTACTACTTTTTAATATGCAGTCAGTCATTCTCAACATCCAGACTCCATAGTTCCTCAGAGCTCCATCCAAGAGAAAACCTAATCTTTCCCCTATAAGTTTCATCAGTAAATGCTCGAGATGAGAGCCTTCTGCTGATAGTATGCCACCTACACGGCAGAGCTTGGCAAGCTACCCGTGTTTTTATTTGTTATGCCAAAAACTAGTAATAATTATGGACCTCAATTCCATGACCTGAAGAATGGTTTGAGGCTCTTCCCCTGTCCCTGGAGCAAGCAGATGCCCTTGGGCTACACTTCTGCTTGTGACAGGACGCATGGAGATGTTACTGGTGCCTGCTCGAAGCAAATTGATGAACAATGGGAAGAGAGTGATACAGTGATACAGTGATGAATATAAAATTATATATATAAATAAGTTTATCATATTCAAATATTATTTAATTATTCCTTCATACGGCATACTAAAAATAAATCCCAAAAAGAACACCGAAATAAATTATGCTACCTCCAACTTTTTCAAACCTATGTCACATTTCATTTCAATCCAGTTTCAAGAAAATAACCCTACAATTCTCTAAGGTAAATTAAGCTGTATTCAGTCCTAAAGGACTTTAACATTAGTGAATGCAATCTTCACTGGTACTTAAACAAACATAAAATATTGGGTCTTATATAAAGTAATACAGTAAAGCAATCAGAGATATTGTAAACAAATGAGACCTTTTCTTGTGTGACTCCTGGAAAGTAAAATAATTGTTGTTTTTTAGAGACACACTCACTACACACTCATTTTCTTTATAGACATTGTGTTAATGGTTATCAAGAAATAGTTTAATGCCTATAAAAAGAAAATAGCTAGAGCCTTTTATAACACACACTGAGCAGATTGCTCATGTACCATGTACGAAATTGTAAAGCTCTCATGCGCCATACCTTTAAACAGAGCTCATATGATTGAGTGCTACAAACAAAAAAAAATTTTATCCATTGTTTCTAATACTATTTCAGAAGGAATCATTTGAAACCTTGATTAAAAATGTATACTGCTATGTCAGGTAAGGTATTAGAGAATAGAAATGTGCCTTTAAGACCTATTATGCAATTTTGGTGATTCGAGGGACAGAAAATAAGAAACACAGTAACACACAGGTTTTAAAATAACAAAACTTGCTACAAAGCCTACCCAAAGGTAATGGAAAGAAATAAAATTATCAACTGGAAGAGCAGGCATGGAGCAGCATTGTAAAAATCAATTTAAGACGCAACTGCAGTTGTCTTGCCTGGGTTTTTAATTATGTGTTTGTTTGCCAGGGTGGCCTAATTTAGTCAGGAAGATGAGCCAACATTAAAAGCTGGGAGGAGAGGTGAGCAACCCCCGGAGGGGAACGCCGGAGCACAAGAGTTTAAGAGCAGCAAAAGAGAAGCAGAAGCCAGGGTTTATCCGAGAAGGGGGTCCCGCGACAAACCCCTGAAAGGCGAGCAAAATCAAATTTTTCACAATTAGTTGAACAACAACGGTGACAGGTCTAGCGCTTAGCATTTTCATTTGTGTGCTCAAATTTGGTTATCCGTCCTCTTTTATGCAAATGCCATGTGACGGGAGAAGCCGGGAGCACTGAAGCAGGCCAGGCAGTCACAACGGGGCTGCGGGCCGCGGGGAAACGGACTGAACGCTGATGGGTAAATGACAGCCGCCGCGCTGAAAGCCTCCTGAACGGATTTCAAACTTCTGAGGGAGGTTGCCGAGAATATAATTATGCTTTATGCCCAAGCCCCAACTGTCAAAAAGAAAAAGAAAAAAGAAGAATATAAATTGTACCCAATGAATATTATCAGCATTCATAGTTTAACTAACCCCGGCATGTTTAGCCTCCATTGGAAAATAGATAAGATTGGAGAGCTGTGTTCTAGCACGGAAACAAAGTTTAAGGATTGAACAGCCAGGAGCAAAGGATAGCAAAGCAAGACGTTTGGCTAGCTTTGAGTGCCTAAAAGTAGAAAGGGGTAAACAGGATAACCTTTCAGTACCTGTATTGCAGACTATAATGCCCAAAAAGAAGAGAGAGATCGTGAGAAAGAAGGAAGGAAAGAGTCTGCCACAGAGACAAGCTGGGCATGGGGGGGTAGGTGGGGGCAGAAGGGAAACCGAGGACACTGGTGATGGGAAATGCACTCTGGTGAAGGGATGGATGATGAGACATTGAATGGCTTAAACCTAATTATGAACAACTTTGCAACTGTGTGTCTCACGCTGATTCAATTTTTTAAAAAATTAATAAATAAAGTCAGCTAAAAATATTTTTTAAAGTAAAATAAAAATAAAAGGGAATCCCTGTCTATTGCTGGGTGATTTAATAATAAATAGATTAGATACATAGTTAGAAAGAGAGAGATGATAGATAGACGGATGGACGGAAGGACACAGACAGAGAGATAGACAGACTGGATAGATGGATAGACGGATGGATGGATGGAAAGACGGATGATGGATGATGGATGATAGATAGATAGATGATAGATAGATAGAGATAGATAGATAGATAGATAGATAGATAGATAGATAGATAGATAGATAGATAGATAGATAGATAGATAGATAGATAGAGATAGATAGATAGATAGAGAGATAGATAGAGAGAGATAGATAAATAGATACATACATACATACATACATACATACATACATACGTAGATAATAGGAATACAGCTCCTCTAGGGCCTGGGAACACAAGTGGTGCAGGTGGTTCATCTTCAAATGTATTTCTGCAAGGAGGCTTTGAGTTCAGGCACTATCATCTCAGACTCAAGGCCTTTAGAACACGCTCACCAACACCGCGAAAGAATTTCCATGAATTTCTGAAGTGTCTGAACTCTGTCCCAATACGCACCAACATTCTGTCATTAAACCCAGTCCGAGTGTCAAAACCTGTTTCCCTAGGTTGTAGTCTTATAAACATATTGTGTCAATAATTTTTTTTTTTTTTGCTTTTTGGGTCACACCCGGCGATGCTCAGGGGTTACTCCTGGCTCTGCACTCAGGAATTACTCCTGGCGGTGCTCGGGGCACCATATGAGATGCCGGGATCGGGCATGGCTGGTCACAGGTGCAAGTCAAACGCCCCTACCCGCTGGGCTATAGCTCAGGCCCCAAGTTCTTAATAGAATGTTTTTAAGACATTGTTTCAGCAGGCAGTCTTTCTGAAAATAAACTGCTGTCCTAGTTTCCTTTCAAAATCTGACTTTACAATTTCTCCATTTCCACTATAACTAGACACACATACACACATACACACACAGAGTGCATACACTCCGGCCCCCCCACACACATATTCTCTCTCTCTCTGTCTCTCTCTCTCTGTATGTCTCTCTCTCTCTCATTAACTCACTCATATAGTTTCTGGGAAGCCATCAATGATTTTAAGTGAAAATAAAAAGTCAGCATATAAGTACACAACAGATTAAAAACCTACAAAGATTCAATCCTTAATTCTTATTTTAAAGTACACCTTTTGGGGAAAGGGAGGCTAGAAGATAGAAATCCTCAGTACTTGTCCTTCAAGTACAACATGAAGAGAACAGAAACTAAAGGTGGTTGTCAATGAAAACCAGGTTTCAATGAGGTTTCTGATACCTCCCAGAGGTACATAAGGGTCGGCACAGAGTTCATCTCAATTATTATTATTAGCTAACGCAAATATTCTACTTGGTAAGATCCTTGGACATCATCTATTATCTCAGTCTATCTCTTAAAATTCATCACTTTTTACTCCAGGATTAGCAATTGAAGAATCATAAATTTTAGAAATATTTGTTGGTATCACTTGATCACTTGGCATCCTGTTATTCATCAATTTGCTCAAGCAGGCGCCAGTAACATTTCCATTTGACCCTATCAAGTACCAGTGTAGCCCAATGGCATCTGGTTGTTTCAGGAATACAAAGAGCCTCAAAAATGAAGTTATAAAATTTGCCTACAAATGGATGGACATGGAGAAGATTATGTTGAGCGAAATTAGCCAGAAGGAGAGAGACAGATACAGAATGACTGCATTTATCTGCATAACATAAATATATAGATACATATTATGATACCAATATCCAAGGTCAAGTGAAACATATATCAGGAGGTCCTGTCAAAGGTGGAAATTATCACAAACGTGTGGGATTCAGAGGCTAGGTAAGACAGAAATGGAACTGTGTGCTAACAATTGTTGAGGGTACTAATGCCAACCTAGAACTGAGCATTAAATAGAGGCAAGAGGATACACATGACGGCCCTTGGATGTATGTTCTGTAATCCATAGTCTGGAGGGGAAGGAAGAGAGAAAGAGAGAGAAAAGGGAAAGAAATAAAGAACCTGCCACGGAGCAGGGCTGGGGGGGAGAGGGAGGGAACCGGGACGTTGGTGGTGGGAGATGGGCACTGGTGGCGGGATGGGTGCTGCAACACTGTTTGACCAAAACCCAAATATGAACTTTTTAATTGTATATCTTTGTAATTATAAAAATAAAAAATTTAAAAAAAAAAAAAAACAAAGAGCCTCAAACTGTTCCTTCAGGGTCTTGACGAAGAAGTCTGACCATCTGGTAGGTGGACAGTAACATGATCTTTGACGTCCCGTGGGATCCAGTCAGTAACGGCTCTAGTCCAGCGGTCATCTCCAAATCGCATTACATGTCCAGCCCATCTGATTTTCCATGCCTTGGCAAACGAGACAGCGCCTCTGATTCTGGAATAGCTACAGAGGTCAGAACTCCGGATTCCTTCTCTCACTTGAGTGAGGCGTGATATTCCAAGCATAGCTCTTTCGATTCCTCTCTGGGAGACCCGAATAGCATTCTCATCCTGCTTTCGTAGGGCCCAGGTCTCTAAGGTGTATGTTAATGCAGGGGGCATGGTGGAGTCAAAGAGAGGAGCCAGAAGTTCTTTGTCCTTTAGCTATTTCTTCAATGCTCTGAAGGCATTCCATGCTGTTCTCTTCCTCCTTCACAGCTCAGGTTTTAGGTAGTACATTATGTTGACGTCTCGACCTAGGTACACATAACTGCTGCATACAGAGATGTTTGTTCCCTTGAGAGTGAATGGGGCCTCTGGAACTAGTTCATTTGTTGGTATGCATGTCTTTAATTTTTACTGGAATAAAAGAAAACAGTATGAAAATAAAGTTAACCAAAATTAAATACACATGCTGCACATATACTCAGAAATCCATAACGTACATACACTACAATGTGTGTGTTGACTTCCCCTCAGCCCTGTCAATAAATGCGGCTGCCGTGAAAAGAAGGGGTGCAGACTGCTGCCCAATGGGAACGTGCTGTGTTACTTCTTTCCTTGCTTTTGTTTTGTCTTGCACCATATCTAGAGGTGCTCTGGGATGATTCCTGGCTCTGTGCTTAGGATGACCCCCAGGAGAAGCTCAGCTGACCAGGTGTGGTGCTGGGGAGCCAAAGTCAGACACATCAAGGCAAAAGCTATAACCCTTTTGCTCTCTCTGCCACTGCTGTGTTTCTTGAGTGACTTCCATACTTCCCAAAGTGTGCAGGCTTACAAACTACACCTGTCCACCAATCTCGGTCCTGTGTGGCAGCTCTTGATCTTCATTTTTTCCTAACAGCTGCATAGTATTCCATTGTGTAGGTGTACCAAAGTTTCTTTATCCAGTCATCAGTTCTTGGGCACTCTGGTTGTTTCCAGTTTCTGACTATTGTGAATAGTGCTGCTATGAAAATAAAAGTGTAGATGGTGTTTCTGCTGTGTGTTTTTGGCTTCCCCATATTCGCAGGGAGTGGTATGGCTAGTTCAAATAGGAGCTCAATTTCTAGTCTTTGGAGGAATGTACATACTATTTTCCAAAAGGCTGCACCAGTCAACATTCCCACCAACAATAGGTAAGAGTCCCTTTCTCCCGCATCCACGCCACACTTTTGTCCTTGTTCTTTTGGATATGTGCCAGTCTCTGTGGTTTTAGATGATATTTCATTGTTGCTTTGATTTGCATCTCTCTGATGATTAGTGATGATGAGCATTTTTTCATATGCCTTTTGGCCATTTGAATTTCTTCTTTGTCGAGGTTTCTGTTGGTTGTTTTCTTCTTGTAAAGTTCTACCAGTTCCTGATATATCCTGGGATATTAACCGCTATCAGATGGGGACTATGCTTTTTCAGTGGATAAAATTCACCTGCCCAGTCTCTCTACAAATAGATTAACACAGAATTGCAACTCAAAACAGCAGTAGTCAGGGGGCTAGGAGATGGCTCAGTGAACCGCAAGCATGGCCTCAGTTCTGATCCTTGGCGCAAAATGTGTTGAGTGCATCCTCGTACTTCCTGTTGCTTCAGCTTGTAAGCTCAGCTATCTGAGGTCCCTGGGTTCCTGCTAAAAGCCATAATTGAAGTGATGTCTGAGCACAAAGCTCAGGAAAATGACTCCTAGCAAGCAGCATGACAAGTACATATGACTGCCACAAGGAAGCATGTGTGTGGACCCCAGATAGTACAAGATTGAGAGAGGTGGGAAGTAGAGCAAACTTAAAATACTTAAGTGCATATGGAGTTTGGCCAAAGTCTCACTGAAATGCATGATTTTTCAATAGCTCACAGGGAAAGGAGGGGAGAGCTTGCCATGGAAGAGATGGATCTGAGGAGAATCTCTCTTCCAAGACCTCTGTTCTGAGAGTTCTGAGATGGCAGGGATCTGCAGAGTAAGTTTTTCTCTTTATTGCCTATATTAAAATTGAAGTCTTCACCAGCTATTACACAATCACTGTGTCCCTTGGCCTTTATCATTTGGGTTGTCTGACTCCTTTTGTTCACCTGCTAAGCTTTCTGTCATAACTTCATCATAAAGTGCTGTTTTCACTTAGACAAGGCAGGCTCCTTTCTAGAAGATCCTTGGTTTTAGGTTGGTTCTTCCTAGATCTTTATATGAATTCCATGTTGAATCCAAACTTCTAACCCCTTTTCAACTTGTGTATCTTCTATTCTTCCTGGAGCATCACCATTCTGTCAACTTTCCTTCCAGACTGTCTCAAGAGTATCCAAGGATACTTAAACTTCCATCAGAAATGGCTCATTCCTTTGGGCCAGAGTGATATTACAGCAGGTAAAGCGCTTGCCTTGCACAAGGCCAACCTGAATTCTACCATGAGATTTAACCCCATCATTTCATACTGTCCCACAAACACCACCAAGAGTGATCCCCTGAGCACGGAGCCAGGAAAACCTCTGAGCATAAACAAATGTGGTGGCCAAAACCAACAGAGCTCATCCATTCTTTCAGGCAAACCAAGTTACATTTCTAGGTTCACAGCGTGACCTGCAGTTTCTTAAACATCGGGATTATCATTAACATATATCGTTTGATTTTGTAGACTCTACTAATGAAAGCAACATTCCTACAAATAAAGTACATTGTGAAACTATTTTTCAATAATGCCAAAAATACCTAAAATATCTTCCCCTGCCAGATTTCTTTAATCTCAAAAAAAAAAATTTTTTTAACATACAGCTCAGATAGTATCTCCTGTGTGGATCTCTGCACCTACTCTTTGTTTTTTTTTTTTTTTTTTGTTTTTTTTTTTTTTTGTTGGGCTTTTTGGGTCACACCCGACAATGCTCAGGGTTCTCCTGGCTCTGCACTCAGGAATTACTCCTGGCGGTCTGCACCTACTCTTTGAAGACATTACTCCTTCCCTTTCTTTGAACCTCACAAAACCATTATAATATTTAATATGTTGTATAGTAATTACAAGTTAGGATATCTGCCTTCTCCACTGGGCCCTGGATCTGACATGGATAAGGACTCTGTCTTTTTCATCTTTCTTCCCCCCATTTCCCAACTCAGCAACTAGTTAAAACACTAGCACTGTGTCAATTTCAAAGTTGGTACTAAATAAATATTTTATAAGAATGAAAGAATGGTGATAAATTCACATTATTTAAAAACTTCCAAAAAAAGCATACAACTTCTTTTTTTTCCTACTTTCAGAATTAAAAAAGAAGAAGAAAAGTGTTTCAACAAAAATCTATCCTTAAATTGGGGAACCTCAAGGTTTGTTTTCCAGTTTGTTTTACGTTTATGAGTTTAAGTGATGAATAACTTGAATTATATAGCATAACACAAGTGACCTTGGAGGTAATCTCATCTAGGCAAACAGCTAATAAATGGCACCCTCGGTGGGCTTGCTACCTCCTGCACCATAGCAGACAGCACTAATCGATGATGGCACTCCTTTCTCATTAAGCTCAGAATTCTCAAATCAGCACTTAACAGACTGCTTTCTGGAGTTGGTGGTCAAGATAAATCCTGCTTGTCATCCCTGATCTGGCTCATTCTCTTTTACAGATAAGCAACATAAGGTCTAGAGAGCTTCATGACTTTGCCTGGGTTCCACAGATAATGAATAAAAGAACCCAAATTAGAGCCCAGTCATCTAAGGTTCTTCCCACTAGAAAACTTTGTTTCATTTTGCTTTTGTTTTTATGTTGGGTCACACCGAGCAGTGCTCAGGGACTACTTCTAGCTTAGTGCTCAGGGGATTACTCCTAGTGGTATCAGGAAACCATGACAACTGAGTTTGATTACTGATATCCCATATGACTCCTGAGTCAGCCAAGAATGATCTCTGAGTGCAGAGCCAGGAGTAAACCATGAGCACAGTAGGTTCCCCAAACAAAAGTATCTTAATAGCAATTTTTCTTAAAAGTTATTTTTAAAATTGAGGGGTGGGGAAGGGACACTCAGCAGTGCTCAGGATCACTCCTGGTGGGACTCGGGGACCATATGTGGTGCCAGAGATTAAAACCAAGTCTGCCTCGCGCCAGGCAAGTGCCCTACACATTTTGCTCTTTCTCTAGCTCCTTAATAGAAATTTTTTTGGGGTGTTTATATGCTGCAGCGTATTGGTTTTATCACACACAAATGCTTATGTGTAAAAGAAAAGTGTTTTTTTTTAAAAGTATGAGTTACTATTTTCTTTTCCAGAGCACAAGCTTACAATCCTCTGAAGGAATAGACTTGTTTCTTCCCAGTGGGCCAGCAGAGGTATGAGAAAGGAAAAGAGAAAGTTGAAATAAATTAAAATCTCAAAATTCCTTGCCTCTTTTTTCTTTGAGTAGCTAACTGAAAAACACTCACAAAGACTCAACACCCAGGATACCTCATTACAGAAATAGAAAAGGCAAATGAGAAGGGAGTAAAGAGGAATATCCCCACAGCCTGAGACTAGATAAAAGACAGCAAGCTTAAGTTCTTGGATGTGGAATCACACAAAGGTTAGTCATCAGAGGATAACACATAAAGTAAACTATTAGCTAATAACCATGATAGCCATTGGGGGAGGAAGGTTGATCTTACGGACCAAGGAAGCATGATTGCAATTGACCTCCACTTATTTGAGTAGCGTGTGTCCATTTACTTCAATGCGTGACTTTAAACAAGTTCAAGAGATTGATGGCAGAGACCCTCTAGACACAGGGTATCAGAGCAAAGGCATTAGCAATCCTATTGTTCTGATCATGGCAAGGAGAAAAAGTTGAAGATAGACACTGCGGTTACTTTTCTTCAGTCTGGCTTTCTAAGACCAGGATTGGGTGGGGGGGCCAAATTGCATTTCCTGACTAACTTAATAACTATCTTCCAGTTAGGTTCGCCAATGGAATGTACCACTGGGGAGTCTACAAGAAAGAAGAAAGGAAAGGATGACAGCCCCAGTTCCACGTAGGTGTTCAGTCTCCGAGCACACTCTGTCGCCGGTACAAGCTGTATGCCAGAGCCTCGGGAGTCCCAGCGCCAACCGTGTGCTTGTGTCCCTTTCTGCGGGGGCAGCATGGTCGGACCTTCCATTCTTCATTCATGAGCGGTCAATCACACCGTTACTCTGAACACTTCGGGAAGAACACTTCGTTGTGTGTTTTGACAGTTTTTCATGAGTTTATCTCAGGGAGACAAGAAGGCAATGTAAATACATTTTGCTACTGGTACATAAGCTAAATAATAGAGGTGCAGGGACCCCCATATTTTGAAGAAGAAACAGGACTGCTCACTGATCAGGATGAACGTCCCCATTATATAGTGACTTGAGCACTGAAGTTGGTACTTTAACCACCTCACCTTTGAATTACAAAGTTATTCATGATTGAGTTTCAAGCGTATAATGTTCAACTCGCCAATTTCTTCACCATGTCCACTTCCCTCCACCACTGTCCCCAGTAACTGAGTTTTGAATCATGGGTCAGGGTCAAATGCTACTTAAATAACAATGGTTGTTAACTGTGGCGCATACTGAAATGTTCTAAAGCAAAGGGTGGTTATAATTGGTTAAGACTCACCAGTTTAGGGATTGTAACGATCAAGAACTCATCCATTTCCCAAGAAAAACATTTCTAATCACAGGAGCTGATTTTCTTTTTAAAATAAGTTGCTGGTAAAATTTCATGTATGATGGTTCCTCTATCCCGTATTTCATCTATACCTTCCTGTTATTCACACAGCAGTGTGAGTCACTGAGTCATATGCGTTTAGCCGTTTTTATTGTATAAGTTGTTCTACTCTACAGCTTTTTGTGTCACTTCAGACAAAGATTATGAGGTGGCACCCAATGCCTACATGGATTACTCTTGTCTGACCCAGGCTGATCAGTGTTTAGAACTCTCCACAGCTTCCTCTGTTTAGAAGTCGACATACATGTCTCACAGACTGTGTCCCAGAATGATCATACAGGGTGAATGGAATCAAAGCCACTCCTGAAACCAAGATACCCAGGTGACCTCAGTTCTAGATCAGCTGCACACATTCAACGAGTTGCTGTGCAAGAGAAGAGAGGTTTAGTATGAGCGGCAATGTTTGGGATGTTTTGTTATACTCTCTCTCTCTCTCTCTCTCTCTCTCTCTCTCTCTCTCTCTCTCTCTTCCTCTCCCCTCTCCTTACCCCTCTAGCAAGAGTTCATTACTATGTGCATTCAACCAACTAGAAAATCCTCTCAATTTTTTTATTGGAAAATACTGAGACCTCTCAGGTAATAGCAACAGCTATAATGACAAAAGAAACACAGCGTAAAGCTGAAATACTGCAGCGCAATAGGCACAGAGTAGTTGCTTTCAACCATGAATAATTGTGCAGTTCTGCTATATATATAATTTCACAACAGATGTTTCCTTCCGGCCACAGAACTCATAAAAGGTAATAACCAAGGAGAGCTTTTGGCCATGCAGAGCCAAGTCTCTCCATTCTGTTCCCTCCTGTTTTTAGTAGAGCTTCAGAGCTTTAAAGGCAGATGGAGTAAAGACGGAAAATTCTGAGCATTTCCTTAAGATTTATTTTGCCTCGGCCAGTTATGAAACTAACTCCAATTTGCCTTCCTGAATAAGGTGCTGCCAGGAAATAGAGGAAACACCCTGCATTCATTTTCACTGTAGCTGACTGGACCTTTCCTTTCCCCCAAGTCCAAGGTGCTCACTGGAGTTTTTCCTAGTCCCTGAACCTTTTCAACCATCAGTTGTTCAATCTATCCTTGGGGTCATGACGATGTCCCAAGCAAATCCTAATCTGTACCATTTCATCTGGTTCTCCTAAATAGCTCATGCCAGAGAATGAGACAGGTGCCATTCTTTTTCAGCTCTAGTTTATATATAGGTAAAGAGATTTATATTCTGTCATTTGCTGGAGTTCATATGAATACTAACCCAAAGTACTTTATCTCTACTCCAGTCACCTTATGCTACGCGGTTGTTGGTTTGGGGGTTGCACACCTGAAGTGTCCTCGAGTCCACTCCGTGGCTGTATGGTTAGGGGGACACACCTGGCTCTGAGCTTAGGGACTCACCACACTTGACAGTGCTCTGTAGAACCATACTGCTACCAACCACTCCTAGCTGCTGCAGTATCCGAGTGCAAGGCAGTGCGCCCTCAACCCTCTTCCGTCCTCGTGCCCTCCAACTTTATTTTTTTTTTTTGTGAGTAGCGGCAGGAACTATTGAGTATGTATCGCTTGCACTAAGTCTCAATACATACTCTGCTCTGGGTAGGTTCATTTAATTCACCTTCAGATGCTCAAGATAAACGCTCCTGGAATAAGTATTTCTGGGTGGGAAGAAAACAGTGGTTCCTGATCTTTCCTCATATAAAACATTTTCATTGTTTGCTTTTACTTCTGTTCCTCCCTTTATTTTCTTTTGGATCCAGTTCTTAATATCCCCTGGCTTTAACCCCTTTTGGGTCATGC
>JAJIBD010006601.1:0-22474 GCA_021461705.1 Cryptotis parvus | reverse complement strand
GGTATAAAAAGGTCATTGTGTTTGTTCAGGGTGTTCATATTTTTATCAGGAAGTTACAGCTGGAGTAAATTTTTAACAATTTATAGAGTTTAATGATTGTTATTATAGATATTACTGTACCTGTCAAATAACACAGATGGTAAACTGATATCAGATTTAAGCAGGAAATTACCAGGAAGTCTTGCTTCTTGTATAAAAACCTGCAACTCGGGGCCAGAGCGATAGCCCAGCGGGTATGGCATTTGCCTTTCAAGTGGCGGCCCATGCCGGCCCAGGTTTGATCCCTGGCATCCCACATGGTCCCCCAAGCACAGCCAGGAGTAATTCCTGAGTGCAGAGCCAGGAGTAACCCCTGAGCATTGCCGGGTGTGACCCAAAAAGCAAAAAAAAATAAATAAATAAACCCTGCAACTCAAGGATAATCCACCTTAAGTACTCTTTATTTAGAAACCATCAGGCTTTCAAATGAATTCTAGAACTTTTTCAGTATTATTTAATAAATAGTCATACTGTCTTATCACACACAGGATAGATCAACATTTACTCTCCATTCTTTGTATTTAGGAAAAACATCACTTTTTTTTAATTTTTTATTTTTACAATTACAAAGATATACAATTAAAAAGTTCATGTTTGGGTTTTGGTCATACAGTGTTCCAGCACACATCCCGCCATCAGTGCCCATCTCCCACCACCAACGTCCCAGGTTCCCTCCCCCTCCCCCAGCCCTCCTCCATGGCAGGTTCTTTATTTCTTTCCATTTCTCTCTCTTTCTCTTTTCCTTCCCTCCAGACTATGGATTACAGAACATACATTAAAGGGTTGTCATGTGTATCTTTTTGCCTCTATTTAATGCTCAGTTCTAGATTGGCATTAGTACCCTCGACAATTGTTAGCATACTGTTCCATTTTTCTGTCTTACCTAGCCTCTGACTCCCATACATTTGTGATAATTTCCACCTTTGACAAGACCTCCTGATATATGTTTCACTTTACCTTGGATATTGGTCTCATAATAAAAAAATCACATTTTATGCTTTGAAAAATCCTCAAACCCACACTCTAGTGAGTGTCTGCCATTACTTTATTTTTTTTAATTTTTTATTATACCATCATGAGATATACAATTGCAAATATGTTCATAATTTGGTCTCAGTCATACATTGCTCCAGTACCCATCCCTTCACCAGTATCCCATTCCCACCACCAGTGTCCCCACATTCCCTCTTTCCCAGCTCTGTAGTAGGCATTTTTATCTTCCTTCCCTTTCTCACTCTATCTTTCTCTCTCTCAGTCTCTCTCTGTCTCTCTTTTATTTTTTTTTAATTTTTATTATACCATGTGAGATATAGAGTTACAAGGATGTTCATAATTGGGTCTCTACAATACAATGTTCCAGAACCCATTCCTCCACCAGTGCCAATTCCCACCACCCTAATTCCCAAACACTCCCACCCAAACCCTGCCTGCCCCTAGTGCAGGCGTTTTTAACTTCTCTCTTTGCCTATGTCCCTGTATTTCAATCTCTCTTCTATTACACTTTGTGGCTTCTACTACGAATACTAATAATGTATGATGTCTCTATCTGATTAGTTAATAGAGAGTTCTAGTGTGACATCCTAATTCCTCATTCCCAAAACCTCTCCAGTTTGATGCAAATAGATTGATCATTGAAGTATACAAATGAGAAAGATCCTGAAAGGACCTGGTGCTAAAATACATTGAGTCTAAGATTAGCGCAGCCACAGAGCAACCGTGCGCCTGCGCAGCCACGGATCTGGAGTCTCTGTCTTGCTCTGCCATTACTTTAAAGAGTTATTTTTTGCACTCAAAAAAGGAATCAATAATAAGTTTCCGATAGATGTGTACAAAAGCATTGCTCAGTCACATGCTTTACATGTCCCATGAATAAATAATTCAATTTTTCCTAATCCTTGATGCAAGACACTTCCAAGTACCAGCACAAACATCCATGTAAACAGCAGTACAGCGCATGATTTCAGTAACATGAATGACTACACAGCTTGATCTAGACTGAAAGAAAATGAAACTCCATCACAGCCACACTTAAAAAAAAATCATACTAAGACACACAGCACAACTTGGGTTTCTCTTATCATAAAGAGGTTAGCCTATCTAGCCGCAATGTGTAAAAGAAGGGGGAGAGAGATGCAGAGACAGAAAGAGAGAGAGAGAGAGAGAGAGAGGAAAAGGGGGTACCTGCTACTGAGGCAGCCTGGGGGTGGGCAGGAGGGGGTGTGGGTATACTGGTGGTGGTGATGGGGGCACTGCTGGAGGGATGGGCGCTGGAATACTGTATTACCAAGAACCAATTATGAACCCTTTGTAACTGTATGTTTCACTGTGGTATAATAAAAAAAAATTTTGAAAAATGAAATAAAATTGGACCCCACTTTAAAAAAAAAAAAGAGGTTAGCCTATGACCTCCAGAGGGGGAAACTAATAAATATTTTCATATGACAAACAGCATGCCCCAGACAGAACATCCGGACAGAGGAGGTTGGGAATGAACGCAAACAGCATTTCTAAATACCCAACTGTTAAGATCTACCAGCTCTTGTGGTCCAAGCTATGTGTAGCACCATGGAAAAAAGTCAGGAAATCACAGTTTCTTATTACTCCAAATTAACCAGGCATGAGACTCACTTAGTACACTGCAAAAGCAGAGATGATGATGCGGAAAAGCATTTTTAAATACTTGGCTTATGAGGTTTACCTAGCAAGAAAAATTCTATTATTTATCTCAGTACGCCTGGGTACATAAAAGCACCAGTTCTAATCAGTTGATCAAACTCCCCTAGCATCTTGTTCCTCGTCTTGAAAATGCATTTCTTATCGGTTTCCAAGAATGTCCTTAAAGACAAGGAGGCTAAATACGAACCGTGACAGGGTGGGAACGTGCACAGGTGGAGAGGTGGGCGCTGGAACACCGTGCGACTGAAACCCAATCATGAGCAGTTTTATGATGGTCCCTTCCTCCAGCACCCGCGAGGAGAGGCACTTCGGTCATCATTTGTGGAAATGGAAACGAATAGAGAGCTTGAGAATGTGAAAGGGAACAGCTGCCCACATTCTCCTCTTCCATTCCCAGCTGCCACTCGCGGGGGGACCCCTCTTGTAGGGCAAGTAAAAATGACTAGGGGAGATTCTGTAGTGCCACTGGATAAGGACGGCAGGACACTACGGTTGCCGCAAACTCCTCCCCCAAGAGGCTAGTTTCTGGAGTATCTTTTTTTTTTTTACTGGGTGGCAGCTTTGGGGTATGGACATAACTGCCCAAACTTCCAGAAGTACAGGGAGGTGGGGGAGGCAGCCCATCCCCACCCCAAGAAAGCTTGGAGATTTCGGTCACAAAACTGGCATGCCTAAATTTTCAGCAGATTCATATCTCCATGAGGTTGATCCCAAGATGGTAGAGTCTGGTCAAGGGCATGGTGACAATTTCGGGTTGTGGGAGCAAGCATCTAGGAGCTCTGTTTGGGCGGGAACTGGCAATCCCACCGCCCTGAGATGTACCCCAGTTTGTTCAGCCTTACGCAGAAGATCTGAGATTAAGTGCAGTTTTTGATCTCTTTTAAGATTTATTTATGGATCTCTGAAGCAAGGCGGATAAATGAGCTTGTATGGCTGAGCCAAAGGTAGTTTGTGGGCATGGCTGCCACGTACCTAAATTTTGGCAGTTTAATTTCTCTGGAAACTTGGTCCAAGTCATGGCAGAGGCATAGCAGTGATTTGAGGGCATCAGGAAGCCTCAAGGCACGTCAGGCTGCTGATGCACTTACCCCACGGGTTCAGGTTGGCCTGCCAGTGGCACCGCACCCCCGAGCCCCCATAGCGATGGCCACAGAATCCCCAGCAGGGACCAGAATCAAAGCCAGGGAAGCTATCATTCACAGCTTGGGCACTCTGGGCAGGCTGCAGTCACCAGAACAACAGAAGCTGACCGGGGGGCACTCGCCACCATCCTCAGTCTCTAGACAGTTGGCACTCAGAGAGGTTTTCCTCCATAATCTGTTGTGGCTGGTATGGTCTGGTCCAGGGAAGAAATGGCGGTGGGACCACGCTGCTGTTGGTGAATTACTGGGGACCTATAGTGGGAACCCAAGGTGTCCCCCTCAATTCTGGAACCAGTGATCTGCGATGGTGACAAGTTGGACCCAAAGAGGTCTATTCACATAGGAAGGCTGTGGGAGGCAGCCAGTCCCTACCCCAAGAAAGCCTGGAGATTTCAGTCATAAAAATCGCATACCTAAGATTTTCAGCACATTCATTTCTGAATGGGGCTCATCTGAGCAGTGCAGTCCGGCTTTGTGAACATGGCAGTGATGGTGAAGTGTGGAGGTTTTCAGCTGCTGGGGATCAATTTGGGTGAGTGGTGGGCTCACCCTTCCCCCTCCAGGGTGCCCCAGTAGACCCAGCCTGATGCAGGGTCTGGAAGCATCCCTGCCACTTGTTGCTCTCTTTTGAGATTTTTTTTTTTTTGCTTTTTTGGGTCACACCCAGCAATGCTCAGGGTTTACTCCTAGCTCTGCACTCAGGAATTACTCCTGGTAGTGTTCAGGGGACCATATGGGATGCCAGGTATCGAACCCAGGTCGGCCACATGCAAGGCAAACTCCCTACCAGCTGTAATATGGCCCAGACCCTCTTTTGAGATTTATATATGAGTCTCTGGAACACTGCCAGTCTTTGCCATCTTGACCAGAACTCTAGACTGAAATTCTTTTTTTTTTAATTTTTTATTATACCACCGTGAGACGTACAGTTACAAAGGTGTTCATAATTGGTTCTTGGTAGTACAGTATACCAGCACCCATCCCTCCACCAGTGCCCCATTTCCACCACCAATGTACCCCACCCCCTCCTGCCCACCCCCAGGCTGCCTCAATAGCAGGTACCCCAGTATCCTCTCTTTCTCTCTCTCTCTCTCTCTCTCTCTCTCCGTCTCTGCCTCTCTCCCTCTTCTTTTTACACATTGTGGCTAGCCCTGCAGATATTTAGAGTTTATCACTTAAGTCTCTTTGTGCATATTCAATGGTGAGTTTTAATCTGCCATTACCATTTCCCACATTTAGTAAAACACTGGTATCTATTTATATCCTATTAATGAATGCATAGATTGAAATTCTTAAGTGAGTAGTCTGTATCTTTCAAAAAAAATGAGTCCACTTCATCTAAGTTGATGGGTTTGGGAGGGTATAAAGTTCCTTATAATCTGAAGTCTTTAATGATGTCACTGCTTTCATTACTGATGTTGAGCATTTGTGTGGCTTGTGTGGCATAGTTGATAGATTTTATTGATTCTCTCAAAGAATGAGGCTTTCATTGATTTTTCAACAGTTTTCTATTTTCTCTTTCTGATTTTGGCTCTATTCCTTATTATTGCCAGGGAAATTGAAGAAGAGATAATGCATCACAACCCATCATTAAAACCTTTGCTAAGAAAACCAGGTAAAGAATATGCTACACTAATTTCCTTCATAGGACATAGATTATAAAGTGATCAGGATCATTCCTTTGAGTTTGCATACCAATGGAACAGAATAAAAATCCAGAAATATCTCTTCTTTTCATATACCAAAATTAGTTCCACGTGGAACAGAACAAATTTAAAAGTAAAAATAATACTATGGAAAGAAACATGTGTGGGTTTAGAATGTAGAAAGGGGGAAACCATCCCAACTATAATTCAAACTGCAGCAACAAAAAGAGAAAAATCAACAACCATTCTGAACAAAAGGAAATATGTGTTTGTGTAGTATTCTGCAATTCACTCCTGAAATGTATAGATCTTCTAAAACTTAGAAGACATTATAGAATTATAAACAATAAATAAGAAAAAAGGCAACTTATAGAATATATAAATGAATCCAGAACATATAAGATATGTTCAGCTTCTTACATATAAAAGGAAACATGGGGGCCAGAGATGTAACTTGGTAATAGAACATATGCTTTGCATGTATCAAACCCTAGAGTTTCTCCCCAGTACCCCTAAATAATATAAGCTAAAAAATAAATCCAAGTTAAAAAAACACATGGACACAACTTCTCACCCCTATCTGCTAAGCACTCTGTGGGGGTTAGGGAAAGCAGGCACTTTCATATTTTGTGTGTAGAAATGCAGAATCATGTCACTCATAAGATGAATTTGATAACAGCTAGAAAAGTTCTGAGATCAGATGAGATTGGAGTGCGTTCAGGGTGGTATGGCCATAGACCTAGAAAAGTTACATATTGAAAATTGCACAATTACACGCTAACTTGTGCCCAACAGTGTCATTTCTAGAAATTGATCCCAAATATATATTAAATCACTTGATCACTTGATCACTTGAATTCCGTTATTCATCGATTTGCTCGAGCGGGCACCAGAAACATTTGCATTGAACCCTATCACGTGCCAATGTAGCCCAATGGCATCTGGTTGATTCAGGAATATGAAGAGCCACAAACCGTTCCTTCAGAGTCTTGACAAGAAAGTCTGACCATCTTGTAGGTGGGCGGCCACGTGATCTTTTGGCATCCCGTGGGATCCAGTCGGTAACAGCTCTAGTCCAGCGGTCATCTCCAAAACGCATTACATGTCCAGCCCATCTGATTTTCGATGCCTTGGCAAACGAGACAGCATCCCTGATTCTGGAATAGCGACGGAGATCAGAACTCTGGATTCCTTCTCTCACTTGAGTGAGGCATGATATTCCAAGCATAGCTCTTTTGATTCCTCTCTGGGAGACCCAAATAGCATTCTCATCCTGCTTTCGTAGGGCCCAGGTCTCTGAGGTGTATGTTAATGCAGGGAGAACGGTGGAGTCAAAGAGATGTGCCCAGAGCCGGAGGTTCTTTGTCCTTTTAGCTATTTCTTCGATGCCTTTGAAGGCATTGCATGTTGCTCTCTTCCTCCTGCACAATTCAGGCTTTAGGCCATTCATCATGTTGACTTCTTGACCTAGGTACACATAACTGCTGCATTCAGAGATGTCTGTTCCATTGAGAGTGAATGGGGCCTCTGGAACTAGTTCATTTTTCATAAACATAGTTTTCTTTAGAGTCAGCTGTAGACCTACCTTTCCACATTCTCGGTCGAAGTCAGCCAGCATTTGTGCTGCTTAGCTAATGTTTGGTGTTATTAGAATGATGTCATCAGCGAAGCGGAGGTGGTGTAGTTGCCAACCATCTATCTTCACTCCCATTCCTTCCCATTCTAATTGTCGCATGATGTTCTCGAGGGTGGCGCTGAAGAGTTTTGGTGAAATGGTATCGCCCCTGCTGAACCCCTCTTTTGACATCATGATCACTTCCTTGTAGAATGGTGAGATCCTGGTGGTGAATCCGTAATACAGCTCACGAAGGATCTTGATGTATTGGGTTTGAATGTCCTGTTTGGCTAGGGCTTCGATGACCACTTCAGTCTCCACAGAATCAAAGGTTTTCTTTAAATCAATGAACATGAGACAGAGCGGCATCTTGTACTCTCTACAAACCTCAATGAGCTTGGTTACCGTGTGGATATGGTCAATTGTGCTGAATCCTTTCCGGAAGCCAGCTTGCTCGCATGGCTGTCCTTCATCTACTGTTCTGCCAATCCTGTTCAGGATGGCTCGAGTGAACCAGCTTGTAGATGACGGACAACAGGCAGATGGGGTGATAGTTGCCAATGTCATGAATGTCTCCCTTCTTGAACAGCAGAACTGTCCTGCTGATTTTCCATTGGGAGGGCACCTTGCATTCAGACAGGTAGTGTGTGAAGAGCCGAGCTAGTGTATTGATGAGTACTGATGGCATATTCTTCAGGTGTTCGGGTCTGACTTTGTCTGGGCCTGGTGCTGTTCCCTTCTTTACCGAAGAAATGGCATGTCGGATTTCAGAAGGGAGAACCTTGGGAATGACATAGCCATCCTGTGGGATTTGGTATGTGGGCAGGTGGGCGTAGTTATCAAAGAGATCTGAGTAGAAGTCATGGATAATCTTCTCCATTGCCTTTTTGGAAGATGTGATAGATCCATCAGGGCTTCGGAGGGCAGTCAACTTGGTCTTATAGTTGACTAATGACAGGCGGGCGGTATGAATGCTTTTCCCGGCTTCTGCTGCATTTTCTAGTATTTCTGCTCTTCCGTCTTTGAGGTCTTCCTTTATCACTTCTCTGCACCACTTTGCAAGCTTGGACATTAGCATTTGGTCACCTGAGGCTCGCGCCTTGCCACGTTGGCGAATGAGCTCGAGAGTTTCTGAAGACAGGCATCCTTATATTAAATAAGTGCAAGATAACTTATGCTCAAGCTGACATTACAAGGTATTTTTATAAGAACCAAGCAAATGATCTCTAAATAGAATGATACAAACACATGACGGAAAGCTATATAGCTTTTTAAAGAGCATAGAAAGAACTCAAGAACTCAGCACCCTCCCTTAGTTACGCACAGTATCACTAAACAAGAAAACATTGTTGTATGAAGAGCATAAAAATTTTATGCTGCAGAAAGTAGGAAGTGCAAATACAGACATATATGTCATAAAGAGGAATTAAACAAAAAGGTACTTTTAAAAGTTTACCTAGATGGGGGCGGAGCGATAGCCCAGCGGGTAGGGCATTTGCCTTGCAGCGGCCAGCCCATGCCAGCCCGGGTTCGATCCCTGGCATCCCATATGGTCCCCCGAGCACCGCCAGGAGTAATTCCTGAGTGCAGAGCCAGGAGTAACCCTAAGTGTTGCCGGGTGTGACCCAAAAAGCAAAAAAAAAAAGTTTACCTAGATGAAAATAAGGGGGAACAGGTAGAATGAGTAAAAGAAAGTTTACTCATACTCTAATTTGATGTGTATTTTAACTTTATAAACAAATAAACATGTAAAATAATTCATAAAATTCTAAATAAAAATGTCAACATACCTAACTGGCTAAATCTATACTAAAACTAATTAAGCCAACTCTCTTATTCAAGCAAGACAAACTATTTCAAAGTTCTAGATTGGACTCATGAGACAAGGGGACCATGAGATAATAATCTGAATGAAAGACACCCCCAGCAAAGCACTGAAATCGAATAGTCAAAAGGGTATGTCCCCAAGTTCACCACCAATGTAGGTAATTAAAGCCTAACCTAAGTTGACAACTGTGTACAATGATACAGATAATAAGTCTCAGGTTTTTACCTCTCAGGTATAATTAGGAACTCCCTCCCCCATTGACTGAGAGCTGCCCACATCAGAATATTAAGTACCCAGTACTGCCATGTACATACAGTGTTCCATGTACATAAGCAATCTTCCATAAAAGCAGTCTTCAGAAAAAGCCTACAGGTGAGAACACACATATAATAGCATTTGGAAGTAATCTTGAGTGCACCAGTATCAAGTTCGAGTATGTGTGGATCTTAAAAATTGTATTTATGCATAAAATAATGGGTACCCTCAATGAAAGACATCCTGAGGACAAAAAAATTGCAAAATTAAGGATAAATCTATCCAAAATTTATACTTTTGGCATATTTTATTTCAATACGGACGAGCCGTTACTGGCACCCACTTGAGCAAATTGATGAATAACGGGAAGGAAGACAAGTGATACGAGTAATGTGTTAAAGACTATAGCAAAAACAAAATTATGTAGATATATGTAGGAGTTACAATTTTCAATGAGAGAAAGAGAAAAATAGAAGACACTAAGTTTAAAACTGCATTCTTAAAACTACAAGACACTGCTCCAAGAGATAAAAGAGGACATAAGGAAATGGAAACATATTCCCAGCTCATGGATGGGGAGAATCAACATTGTCAAAATGGTAATACTCCCTAGAGCTCTGTACAGATTCAACGCAGTCCCTGGAAGGATACCCATGTCATTCCTCAAGGAAATTGACCAAACACTCCTGAAATTTGTATGGAACAATAAACCCCCAAAGATAGCTAAAGCAATCCTCGGGAAAAAGAAGAGGGGAGGCATCACCTTTCCCAACTTCAAACTGTACTACAAGGCAGCAGTAATTAAAACAGCATGGTATTGGAATAAAAATAGACCTGTGGACCTATGGAATAGAATTGAGTATCCTGACACCCAACCTCAAACACATGATCATTTAATCTTTGATAAAGGTGCAACAAGTCTAAAATGGAGTAAGGAAAGCCTCTTCAACAAGTGGTGTTGGGAAAACTGGGCAGCGACATGTAAAAAAATGAATTTGGACCAGTATCTAACACCATGCACAAAAATCAGATCAAAATGGATTAAAGATCTCAATATCAGACTTGATTCCATAAAGTACACTGAAGAAAATATAGGAAAACCCCTCCACGACATTGAAGCTAAAGGCATCTTCAAAGGTGAAACATCACCAACAAAGCAACTAGAAGAAAAGATAAACATATGGGACTACATGAAACTAAAAAGCTTCTGCACCACAAAAGAAACAGTGACTAAGATACAAAAGCAGTCCACAGAATGGGAAAGAATATTCACCCAATACCCATCTGATAAGGGTTAATATCCAGAATATATCAGGCACTGGTAGAACTTTACAAAAGAAAACAAACAACCCCATCAAAAAATGGGGAGAAGAAATGAACAGAAACTTCAGCAAGGAAGAAATTCGAATGGCCAAAAGACATATGAAAAAATGCTCATCATCACTGATCATCAGAGAGATGCAAATCAAAACAACAATGAGATATCATCTCACACCACAGAGACTGGCACATATTCAAAAGAGCAAGAACAACAAGTGCTGGCATGGATGTGGGGAAAAGGGGACACTCATTCATTGTTGGTGGGAATGCCGGCTGGTACAGCCTTTCTGGAAAACAATATGGACATTCCTCCAAAGACTAGAAATGGAACTCTCATTTGACCCAGCCATAACACTCCTGGGGAATCTACTCTGGGAAACCAAAAATACGCAGCGAAAACAGCATCCCTACTTTTATGTTCATAGCAGCATTATCCACAATAGCCAGAATCTGGAAACAACCAGAGTGCCCTAGAATTGATGACTGGATAAAGAAGCTTTGGTACATCTACACAATGGAATACTATGCAGCTGTTAGGAAAAATGAAGTTATAAATTTGCCTATAAATGGATGGCTATGGAGAAGATTATGTTGAGTGAAATTAGCCAGAAGGAGAGAGACAGATACAGAATGACTGCATTTATTTGCATGACATAATTATATATGTACATATTATAATACCAATATCCAAGGTCAAGTGAAACATATATCAGGAGGTCTTGTCAAAGGTGGAAATTATCACAAATGTGTGGGGAGTCAGAGGCTAGGTAAGACAGAAAATGGAACAGTGTGCTAACAATTGTCGAGGGTACTAATGCCAACCTAGAACTGAGCATTAAATAGAGGCAAAAAGATACACATGACAATCCTTTAATGTATGTTCTGTAATCCATAGTCTGGGGGGAAGGAAAAGAGAAAAAGAGAGAAAGGGAAAGAAATAAAGAACCTGCCATGGAGGAGGGATGCGGGGAGGGGGGAGGGAACTGGGGACATTGGTGGTGGGAGATGGGCACTGGTGGTGGGATGGGTGCTGGAACACTGTATGACCAAAACCCAAATATGAACTTTTTAATTGTATATCTTTGTAATTGTAAAAATAAAATTTTTTTTAAAAAATAAAATTAAAAAAAAATAAATTCAAATGGCAAAAAACATATGAAAAATGCTCATCATCACTAATCATCAGAGAGATGCAAATCAAAACAACAAAGAGATATAATTTCACACCACAGAGACTGGCACATATTCAAAAGAGCAAGAACAACAAGTGCTGGCGTGGATGTGGGGAAATGGGGACACTCATCCATTGTTGGTGGGAATGCCAGCTGGTACAGCCTTTCTGGGAAACAATATGGACAGTCCTCCAAAGACTAGAAATTAAACTCCCATTTGACCTAGCCATACCACTCCTGGGAATATATTCTGGGAAGCCAAAAGTTTGTAGCGGAAACACCATCCCTACTTTTATGTTCATAGCAGCATTATTCACAATAGCCAGAATCTGGAAACAACCAGAGTGCCCTAGAATTGATGACTGGATAAAGAAGCTTTGGTACATCTACACAATGGAATACTATGCAGCTGTTAGGAAAAATGAAGTTATAAAATTTGCCTATAAATGGATGGACATGGAGAAGATTATGTTGAGTGAAATTAGCCAGAAGGAGAGAGACAGATACAGAATGACTGCATTTATCTGCATGGCATAGATACATATGTGCATATTGTGATGCCAATATCCAAGGCCAAGTGAAACATGACCTTGTATCAGGAGGTCTTGTCAAGGGTGGAAATTGTTGCAAACGTGTGGGAGTCACAGGCTGGGTAGGACAGAGAATGGAACAGTGTGCTGACAATTGTCGAGGGTACTAGTGCCAACCTAGAACTGAGCATTAAATACAGGCAAAAAGGATACACATGGCAACCCTTTAATGTATTTTCTGTAGTCCATAGTCTGGGGGAAGGAATGGAGAGAGAGAGAGAGAGAGAGAGAGAGAGAGAGAGAGAGAGAAAGGGAAAGAAATGGGGAACCTGCCATGGAGGCGGGCTGGGGAGGGAGGGAACCGGGAACATTGGTGGTGGGAGATGGGCACTGGTAGAGGAATGGGTGCTGGAACACTGTATGACCAAAACCCAGGTATGAACTTTTTAATTGTGTATCTTTGTGATTGTTTATCCCACGGTGGTATATCCTGATGGAACAGGATGTTTATGGGAGCGTTAAAAAAAAATTTAAAAACTAAAAAAAAAAAACTGCATTCTTACATATGAATTAGAGCGAGAAGTATTAATCCACTTATTTCTTTTTCTCCTTATAAAATATTTACTTCATAGCCCCAGTCACCAACCCTTTTTAGTGTTCTGAGAGCAATAACAACTCAGTAGTAATGAGCACTGTTAATACAGAGATTATGATCTCTAAATCGCTTTTCCTCTAAGAAATTACCAGGGCTCCTTAGGGAAATGACTGATTGCAGGTCTTGGATAGGAAATATACAAAATTAGTTTAGAATGTTTTATTAAATGAGAAAGGAAGCTTCCAATGTCAACTAAAGTTGTGTGGGGAAAATATTCAGGAAGTACAGTAATGTGTTGCTTAATGAGAGGGGCTATGTTCTTGGAAATACGTTGTTAAGCAACACTCACTGTGTGAGTCTCATCGAGCACATGTTATTCTCCACAAGTACTCCACTTTACTGGCACTGCAATTCAGAAGAGCATCTTGGAACCAAATCTGGGTTATTCCTGGTTTCTTATTGCTCCTTCTTACTCCTGGCAAGGGATACTAGGAAGTCACTAGGCCAGAGGAATTTGAGGACCACTATAGAACAGGCCCTTCACTATTGAACAAAATGTCAATAGGCAATCCAGGACAAACTTAAAGAGAATCCAATGACATAGGAAAACTTGAACAGGATTAAAGAAAAATATATAATAAATTGACAAACATAAAACACATGATTTAATTATGATATTAAAACTAAAAAGTTTGTTGTTACAGGGGCCAATTTATCTGAAATTCAAAAATGGGTAAGTAAAAGTATTTTACCTACCATGACAGTATGAACTGTATGTAAAAGTATCAAAAAGAACTTATGAGGGAAAGAACAACTTCAAGCAACAAAGGAAGAAGGAACAGTAGAATTAGGCTATGACCAGTATACAACCCCTAGACAAACGATAGAAACAACAGAAGCTAATGGCTAATGGCAGGAGAGGTGATAGGGGATCACTTTAAATTACATCACAGTAGGGGCCGGGCGATAGCCCAGCGGGTAAGGCATTTGCTTTGCACGCCTGTGCCGGCCCCAGGTTTGATCCCGGCATCCCATATGGTCCCCTGAGCACCTCCAGGAGTAATTCCTGAATGCAGAGCCAGGAGTAACCCCTAAGCATTTCGGGTGTGACCCAAAAAGCAAAAATAAATAAATAAATAAATAAATAAATAACATCACAGTAATATAAGCAGATTACCCAGGGTCAACACCTGGTTTTATCAAACAAATGAATGGCAGAAAAATGGAGAGGAGAAATTCCTTTTGGAAAGAATACTTAAGAGACAAAGCAAAAAGTGTAACATATTAGTCCTGTTTAGAACTTGATTCAAACAAACAAATTTAAAAATTATAATTATGAGGGGCTGGAGCGATAGCACAGTGGGAGGGCATTCACCTTGAATGCAGCCGACCGGGGTGTTCAATCCCCAGCATCCCATATGGTCCCACAAGCACCGCCAGGAGTAATCCCTGAGCATTGCGGGTATGACCCAAAAAGAAAAAAAAAATTATAATTATGAGAATCAACGTTGTTACCGTTGAAATGTGGCCCAGTTATAGTGCCTGAGGAGCATCTGCAGCCATGTAGGGTCTGCCGTGGGGGTAATTGGCCCTGTCCAGCAGTGGGTGCACAAGACCAAGAGGGCATCCAGGATGCAGACTTTGTTCTTTATGTTGGTGCTCTGGCCACTGAGCAGTGCAGCTATGAAAACATCATCTCATACGCAGCCTATTGTCAGCAGGAAGCAAAAATGGACAGGCCAATAGCAGGATATGCTAACCTGTGTCCAAATATGATCTCTACCCAGCCACAGGAGTTTATTGGGATGCTGTCAACAGTGAAACATGAGATTATTCATGCCCTGGGCTTTTCTGCTGGAATGTTTGCATTCTACCACGATAAAGATGGAAATCCTCTCATGTCAAGATTTGCAGATGGTCTCCCACCTTTTAATTACAGCCTTGGATTGTATCAGTGGAGTGATAAAGTAATTCGCAGAGTGGAGCGGTCCTGGGATGTTCGGGATAACAAGATGGTTCCTCACACTGTGTATCTCCTGGTCACTCCTCGGGTTGTTGAGGAAGCGAAAGCATTTCAACTGTCCAACACTGGAGGGAATGGAACTTGAAAATCAAGGTGGTATGGGCACTGAGCTCAACCACTGGGAAAAACGCTTACTAGAGAATGGAAGCAATGACTGGCTCTCACACCCAGAACTGCATCCTCTCTCGCATCACTCTGGCGTTAATGGAGGACAATGGCAGAGCCTCACAACAAGCCAGACGACCCCCTACTCCAAGGGGCACACCATTTTCCACATCCGGACTTCCCTCTCTTCACAACTCCACCCAGCAGACCAGACTATCACAGCCCAGATCATCGGCGCCCACCCTGCAGCAGTTTTTTTTTTTCAATCCGGCCCGGTATGCTGAACCAGAGACTCTCAGACATTGGGCAGAGCTGCTACTTGCTCTCCCTGTGCCCAGCCACTCATGAGGTGCCCGGAGGCATGGTGAGTTCTAGCCCTGGCCTGCCACCCCAGCAGAACCTCACAACAAGCCAGATGACCCCCTACTCCATGGGGGCCGCCGTTTTCCACATCCAGACTTCTTTTTCATCACAACTCCACCCAGCAGACCAGACTATCACAGCCGCTCACATGGCCACTAAGCGGCGCGGTTCATCAATAAATGCTTTATTTAGAGGTGACTACAAGAGTATGCCACCCGCATGGCAAGCCTGGCAAGCTGCTCGTGTAGTATTTGATATGCCAAATACCAGTAACATTTATATTAGGTCATTCCCATGACCTAATATAATGGTTTGAGGCTCTTTATGTTTCTGGAGCAAGCGGATGCCTTTGTGTTCTACTAGCATGAGACAGGACATATGGAGATATTACTGGTGCCCGCTCTAGCAAATAGATGATTAACGGGAAGATAGTGATAGTGATAGTGATGAGAAGCAAAATAATTGAATGCTGAAAAATAATAGATTAGTATTTCCCAAAGTTTCCCAAAGCAATACCACCCCTGAGGAATGATTGAATTGTGTGTGTGTTTGGGGGAGTGGTGTTGGGGTCCCCTTCCCTTTAAGAGTTAAAGGGATAGAATTTCACTCTTAAAGGAATAGCCAATATCTAAATTATGGGGATATATATGAGTTGGAAAAAACAGGTAAGGAGTCAGTTGAGACTGGGTTCTCAGCCTGGCTGGCAGCAGTGAGTTGGAGGGCAGAGAGCCTGGCACGATAGAGTTAGAGGAGCAGAGAGAAGGGTTGGCTGAGTATGCCTAAGGGAAGTGCTTGGAAATAGTTTGAAGAGAGTCTTAAAGGGAGCCTCTAGACTGATTCTATACCTAACACTGTAGTCAGCCACACAGCTGAAAACTGACAGGGGTGGATAGTAATCTTGGACGTAATTAGGGTGCATTGTCTATTTGTTCACTTAAAAAGGTAAAATTCAGGGAGGATGCTGAGTAACTTTTTTCTAAAAAGGCAGAGGGAAGCCAAATGAGTTCCTGAATAATTTATGAATATAGTGTCATATTACATACAGAAATGATTTATCAAATTGTTAAGTCTGATTAGAATTTTGATTATGTCTTTTAAGCGAATCCCTAACTATTAGTAATATTAGTTGAAAGTAGCTGTGAAATGTGAGTGTTTGATATTTTCTTTAAAATAACCCAGCACATGTTATTTTAAATATTGAAATGCCTGTAACAAATCATCATAAGCAACTTTGAATATTGAATGCCTGTAACAAATCATCATAAACAACTTTGTAAACCACAGCATCTATATAAAATGTAAGGGAGTACTACATAAAAGACTTGTATGGCTAGATAATAATTAATTAACTAATTAAAATAAAAAAATTTAGAGGTCTCTCCAACACTATAAAAGGTTAGAGGTAGAAAAGTGGGTTTCTACCTAAGTAAGAGCCCTTTGCTAGGGTACTTGCCAAGGGGGTTGAGTTGGGAGTGGTCAATAGTTGTCTTTGAAATTCTTTTTTTTTTTTTTTTTTGCCTTTTTTTGGGTCACACCCAGCGATGCTCAGGGGTTACTCCTGGCTCTGCACTCAGTAATTACTCCTGGTGATGCTCGGGGGACCATATGGGATGCCGGGGATCGAACCTGGGCGGCATACACCGGCAGGCGCCCTACCCGCTGGGCTATCAGTCCGGCCCCTGTCTTTGAAATTCTTATCGGTCTTTGACCCTGCTGGCGCTTCTCTCAGAGGGTCATTTAGTCTTCTCTGGGTCTCTTGGCGCCAGGTAAGTTCTTATCAGGCCTTGGTTCCTGTTTCTGCAAAGGTGGGTCGGATAGTCTTAGGGATATCCCTAAGGAATCCCATAGGCCTGAGGGCCCTTCCCGGACTGCCTACATAAAATCCACAAGGTGAGCCCCATTCCCCACTGTGGGTGAGGTGTCTAAGGAGGGCCACCTCTGTGTTACTCAGACAAGTGGCGGAAACAAGAGTCCAGATTCAGACCCAGGTCTGTTCAGTCTCTCCAGGGAGCCTCTGAGTCCAGAGGCAGATGGGCAGAGCATGGCCCCTCCTTGCTGTTCTGCTTCCTGACCTCTCAGGCCTGTTGTCCTACACTAATGTCTTAGCTCTGAGAGAGAGAAGGAAAAAAACAGGTACTTTTCCAAGCTGTAACAGTGCTCTTATTAACATGAAAGTGGATTTTCTTATGCTAGTGGGCTCTTGAGAAATGTATAAAAATTTGCATACAAAACTCAGAAGACTAAAAAGTTAATTTATTGTACAGATGATTCCAGGTCCCTCCCCAAATGCCTAGGCCTGTCTGTTACCCATGAATGAATTCCTGATCCTGTCCCACGCAGTCTACTCGCCTGCTATGAACCATGGCCCGGATCAGTTCCTGTGCTGCTCTCTCTGTCCTGTGTGTGCTCTCCCAGTCTCCAGCCAACGCCACATGCATGTGCCAAGGTCCCTCTGCTCTGTACCTGCTGCTGGGCCTCCCAACTGTACTCAGATGTTGCAGTACACTATTGCCCAGAGCCTCTGCATCTTGCCTGGAGTTACCTCCTGAAGGCCACTTTGTAGTTAGGGGCAGGGAAACAGTTTGGATCTGTGACTCTATGTGGCAGTGTATCTTACCATGTATTCTATGTTAGCTGGTATAAATATTTTCTCTCATGTTACCACAATCATCATGGGACTAGATAGATCTTACCAGCATTTTTACCTGGCCACGTTGGATCTCTAAGTATAATTTAGTTGTAATTAGATCAGAGAGAAATGTTGTTTGCCTCCAAGCAAGCAAACATGGCTCTAATAAGTCTAAAGGCTAATTACAAAACAACTATGAAGTAAAGACAAGAATCTTGTGAAGACTTTGAGAAATATATACCTGGCTGTAGAATATCCATGGTACAGATACATGCCCCTTCCCTCCTGGAAGCAGGTACAAAACTAGAATAAAGGAGCAGAGAAATAGTACAGTAAGTAAAGCACTTGCCTTGCACACAGCTGACCTGGGTTTTGTCCCTGGCACCCCTTAAGATCCTCCAATATCCACCAGGAGTGATCCCTACATGCAGAAGGAATACACCCTGAGTACTGCCAGGTTAGGTCCACGCCACACACACACACACACACACACACACACATACACACACACAATAAGCTATAATAAATCAAGCAAAGGGTTTAGGGATAAAAAGTTAAAAGAAACTCCCTTTGGGGGCACGGACAGTGCAGCACCTGCTCGCGTACAGACTTGCCACTGTAGATACTGCACCTATATGGCCTGAGTCTCCATTGGTTCTGTTTCCTGCTAAGCATCTTCACGAATGTGCAGACTAGGTACTTCCATACTTCCCTCAACCGCTCCTCATAAAATCTCTTTCTAAAGTCTTCCAATCCATATGCTACACAGACATCAGAATGGCCTTTGTTTTTTCTCTTTAGGCATAATGATGAACAAGATTGTTAAATATAAAGTTTCAGGCACACCATGGTCCAACTCCAATCCCACACCACTGTCAGCATCTTCCACTCAGTGTCACCAAGTTCCCCCCCTCCCTCCACCACCCGCCCTTACAACACATTTGGGGGGGTGGCAGGGGAACTCCACAGGAAGCACACCTGGTTGTGCTCAGGGCTACTCCTGGCTTTGTGCTCAGGGATCACTCCTGGCAAAGCTGAGGGTGGGGAACCATATGCAGTGCCAGGGTTGGAACCAGGCTGGTCATGTACAAGTCTTGCATCTTAAATCCTATTATCTGCCATTAACTTCTTACTGTCCTCAGGGTTTCTCTATGGTCCATTCTACGTCTTCTCTGCCCACAATCATCATAAACCAGTTGGAAAATCTGGCTACTCTGCAGGCCAAGAAACTCTTAGTGTTCTCATCTGCTTCCCACGTGGACAGAGCACACACACAGTTCTTCTATCTGGCTGCCAGGCCTGGCTAGAGGCAGGTTCAGTCATCTCAGCTTCAGTCATTTGCAAAGGCAAGCGCATCCTCTATTTTTTGCACTGACAGACTTCTTTGAGAAAAGGATATTTCTCCACTGCCTGAATAGTCACAATGAAAAAAAGACAACAAGGGGAAACAGGAACGGCAACAAGCCCAAACCTGAGAACCTCAGGGGACACGCCCAGAGGACATTTTATACTTGTGTGTCAGGAACCTAAAAATTGCAGAATAAGGTGCACTTCAGCACAATGGAACATACTCAAAGGGTATTATGGTGGGTAACTTTTAGCCAGTTTGAGTCTGAAGGGAAATAGCTTCTGTATCCACCCTCACAAAACACCAATTCTCTATTTGCCATAGTCCCACTAGAGATTCCCATCATCTTCCCCCTACGCGCACCAATCAAAAATCAAGGAGAGAAAATAACGAATTTCTTGAAAACCACTTGGAACCTTTTTTTTCCTTTTTTCCTACAGATTCCTCATGGAACTGTTCATGGGTTAGCGGGATAGGGAGAAAAAAAGAGAAAGAAGAAAAGAAGAATGGGGAGGAGGAGGAGGAGGAGGAGGGAGTCATGTAGGGGTCAAGGGTCAAGTTCAGAAAAGAGACTCTATTTTTCAAAAGCTCAGATAATGCCACTTTGGATTTATCAGAAACTTTGTACGTTAAATCCTGATTTTATGGACAAAAAAGAAATCTGAAGGAATTTCCATTTTTTTTTTTTTGCTTTTTTGGGTCACACGGAGGTGCTCAAGGGTTTCTCCTGGGTCTGCACTCAGGAATTACTCCTGGCGGTGCTTTCGGGGACCATATGGATGCCCGGGATCGAACCCGGCCCTAGCACTAACCAGCCCAGCAGCTAGGCAAATGCCCTACCTGCTGGGCTATCGCTCCGGCCCGGGGATTTCCTTTTTGACAAAGGAGGACAGCACTGGGTTTGCCAGGAGCTGGTCTGATGGCAGCACACGTCTGCAGCCACAGGAAAGTGCAACCAAGCACACACACAGGAACTGGGGGAACTGCTTTATACAGTCTGTGATTCACATCAGTCCTGCTTTTACATAAGCTAGGGTTATTTGAGGGATTATGTGCTATGGAATAACCTGGTAAGTTTTTTGGAATCTGGAAATACTCAAGAACATTTTTATAGAAACTGAAGGTATCTGCTTCCTGACTTTCTGCCATTTCAGCCTGCAAGATTCCATATAAACACTCTACTCTCGCCTATATCTGGTCTCAGAATCTAAAGTACCAAATCTCCTATGCACACTTTCTATGATGTACTAAAAGTGGTAATTATTGGGAGAGGAGGGGAGAAAGTTCAGTAGAGAGTTTATGACTTGTATATTTAAGCCCTGAATTTGATTCTTGATCTTCCCCAAAAGGTATTGTGGGGCTAGAGCAATAGTACAGCAGGTAGGGCTCATACTTTGCACGTGGCCAAGCTGGGTTTGATGCCTGGCAATCTACATGGTACCCTTAGCCCTACCAACTTCTTGGTACCTGATTCATTAAAATTTCAGCCAGAGAGTCTCAACCTGTCACTGATCAGGGGTGGGTTACAGTACCTGGGAGAGAACCAACATAACAATTCATTCCTGGGCAGAAGCCCCTTCTCAGTGCTCTGAAACTCACTGTTGAACAGAAATAGTGATTTCTGTTTGCAGGGTAGAGGGCAATATGGTAGTAAAGAGGCCAAAACTAGGGTAACTTCAACAGAAGGGTACTGAGTGCTGGGAGCTGCGGAAAACTAGCACATGTGTATTACAAAGGGGGAGGGAAGAGTAACTCTGATGGTAACACCCGACAAACACCCCTTATCCAAGTAATCAAAATGAGCAGCACCAAAGGAAGACAATTTATCATCAGACACTTCCCTGATTAAGTGTAATTAGAAACAGCATCAGTTGCAAGTATCTCTGCCAAAGATGCAAGGCAGGCTTACGCCATAAGGAAGTGCCCAGAGAAAATCCCTAGTGAGATATTTATCAAAAAATTGAAGCTTGATTTTCAAGGCGGTTTCAAGTAAAAAGAAAGAAGAATTATCCTGTGTTAAAGAAATATGAAAACTACATAAAACTAGATCATTTTCTCAGTAAAGAAGGGCTGGAGGGCAATGAGTAAAGCTTGTACAGCATCGAAGAAAGATGCTAGAAGATGCTGTCTTTCCAGATTTGAAGAATATGAGAAACTTTGTGGAAAACGTTCTTATTTGTAGGATGCTCATACAAATACGTGTGGAGTGATAACGATGTAATTCACACGTGCTAACGCTGCTGCTGCTTCTGCTGCTGGTGAAAAATAATTTTTGCAGGATCGTATCAAACAAGAGCCGTTTACACGAGCCCTCTGTGTTCTATCACTCAGCCAGACCACGAGCATATTTTTTGTCCTACACTCATAATTTTCTTGAATGTTAGGGAAAAAAACAAATTTTAAAAGGAAGGGAGACAATATGCTATGGATCAGAGGGAAGCTGATACTCTCGGGAGAGGGATGTAGTGTGCTGAATGTATTCATGCATGAAACCGGGGAATCATTATTAATCACTTGTATCACTTAGTATCACTTGTCTTCCTGTTGTTCATTGGTTTACTCAAGCAGGCGCCAAGTAACTATTCGTCTCCATTCATTGGGAATGTGAGGTCCATTATGATTACTGTTTTTGGTATATCAAACCCACCACAGGTAGCTTTCCATGGCTCTACCGTGGCTCTATGTTCATCAGGGGCCCAGTCTTTTCTATGTCAAACCATCAACCATCAGGGCCCAGGGGAAGAGCCTGTGTATAGACAAACCCCTGTCTCCTGTCTACCACCTAGCTGTACACAGCAGGACACCACAGCCACACCTACAACACCTCGAGGGAGTGCAGGTATCACTATGGATATTGTAAATTAAAGTGCCTACATTCCAACCAAGGATCTTCTGGCCTCAAATCCTGACTACCATTGTTCAATGGTCCCCCTGCCAATAAGGATCACCAAAACCAGCGAAGAAGGATAATAATGCATGAAGTGGGATAAATTTGACAAGGCCGATCTGTAGGTGCTATTGCTACTTTGTAAAGACGACCCCCCCAAACTTGAGGTCAGCAAGTAACTTCATCTCATACAAATCAGTGGTACTTTGTGTGTCAAGTTTCAAACAAAGACTCAAAAAAGACTCTCTCTGTACTGTGTTCCTGATATCTTAGCTTCTAGGAAGGTTGAGCTAAGAGTGAC
>JAJIBD010006600.1:0-10402 GCA_021461705.1 Cryptotis parvus | reverse complement strand
GTATAATAAAATATTTTTTTAAATGGGGAGAAGAAATGAACAGAAACTTCAACAAGGAAGAAATTCGAATGGCCAAAAGACATATGAAAAAATGCTCATCATCATTAATCATCAGAGAGATGCAAATCAAAACAACAATGAGATATTTTACACCACAGAGCCTGGCACATATCCAAAAGAGCAAGAACAACAAGTGCTGACATGGATGTGGGGAAAAGGGGACACTCATCCATTGTTGGTGGGAGTGTCAACTGGTACAGCCTTTCTGGAAAACAATATGGACATTCCTCCAAAGACTAGAAATTGATCTCCCATTTGACCCAGCCATACCATTCCTGGGAATATACCCTGGGAAGCAAAAAAATATGCAGCGGAAACACCATCCCTACTTTTATGTTCATAGCAGCATTATTCACAATAGCCAGAATCTGGAAACAATCAGAGTGCCCGAGAATTGATGACTGGATAAAGAAGCTTTGGTACATCTACAAATGAAGTTATGAAATTTGCCTATAAATGGATGGACATGGAGAGGATCATGTTGAATGAAATTAGCCAGGAGGAGACAGATAGAGAATAACTGCATTTATTTGCATAACATAAATATATATGTACATATTATGATACCAATATCCAAGGTCAGGTGGAAGCACGGATCAGGAGGTCTTGTCAAAGGTGGAGATAGCATACACGTGTGGGAGTCAGAGGTTAGGTAAGACAGAGAATGGAACAGTGTGCTAATAATTGTCGAAAGTACTAATACCAACCTAGAACTTAGCATTAAATACAGAAAGATACAAATATGCAAAAAGATACACATGACAAGCTTTTTAATGTATGTAGTGTAATCCACAATGTGGAAGGGAAGGAAAAGAGAAAGAGAGAGAGAGAGAAAGAGAAAGAAATAAAGAACCTGCCACAGAGGCAGGCTGGGGGCGGGGGAGGGAATATGGGACGTTGGTGGTGGGAAATGGGCACCGGTAGAGGGATGCGTGCTGGACCACTGTGATGACCGAAACCCAAATATGAACATCTTACGAACATCTTTGTAGTTGTATATCTCACGGTGGTATAATAAAATATAAAAAAAAAAAAATTTTTAAAAGATGTATTTCTTTTTTTTTTTTCCATTTTTATTTTTTTTTATTTATTTTTTTTTTAATTTTTTTTTTTAAATTTTTTTTTTTACAATTACAAAGATATACAATTAAAAAGTTCATATTTGGGTTTTGGTCATACAGTGTTCCAGCACCCATCCCGCCACCAGTGCCCATCTCCCACCACCAAGGTCCCCGGTTCCCTCCCCCTCCCCAGCCCTCCTCCATGGCAGGTTCTTTATTTCCTTCCATTTCTCTCTCTTTCTCTTTTCCTTCCCCCCCAGACTATGGATTACAGAACATACATTAAAGGGTTGTCATGTGTATCTTTTTGCCTGTATTTAATGCTCAGTTCTAGGTTGGCATTAGTACCCTCGACAATTGTTAGCACACTGTTCCATTTTTCTGTCTTTTTTTTTTTTTAACATTTTATTATACCACCGTGAGATATACAATTACAACGTTGCTCACGCTTGGGGGTTTCGGTCACACAGTGTTCCAGCACCCGCCCTCCACCAGTGCCCCTCAGCCACCACCCATGTCCCCAATTCCCCCCCCTCCCACATCCCGCCTAAATGGCAGGTTCTTTATCTCCCTCTCCTCTCCCTCTCTCTCTCCTCCTTCTCCCACACATTGTGGATTGCACTACGTACACTTAGAAGCCAAAAAGATGTATTTCTTTATACCAGCCCTCACTCTAGCTCTCTCTCCAGTGTTTTGACATAAGAGATAATCTTGAAGGAAGAAACTAGTCCCTGGCATAATCATTTGTTTAGACCTGAATAAGTGTGGCACCACCCTAGTGTGGTCCCGCCTATATATACACCCTAGAAGCTGACTAGCTGATGTTTGTTGACACTACCCTCCCTGAAGATAGGATTACTTTTGGATATATAAGGGGACTGACAGGTACAGTCATCCACTTTGGTGGTAGACTTGGGTCCAAGAGCATGGTGGTAGACTTCCGACCAAGAGCAGGAGATCTGAGGAATCCCATCATCTTGGATTGTAGTGGCAGAGCTTGATTTATTATTGATAATTAGTAAAAAGACTTTTGGAAATGCGCTGGACTGAGTTTTCATCCATTCCCACTGGCCTTGGAGGTAGTAGGGAACTCATTTCCTGATATTGTTGGGGACCCCAGAGGTTCCCCAACATCCACCTAGTTCTTGTAACAAGAAATCTAGGTGTTATTCATAACTCTTCTTTCCCGTTCCCTAAAATATTTTGACTTTTTTTTTCTGGGGGGGGGGGGGGACAGGGAGCTAGCTGGGGTGGGGAGAAGGAGTATACTGAGCTATTGTCAGGCGCTATTCCCATCTCCATGCTTGGGCTCGTTCCTGGCAGTGTTAAGGGACCATATCTTGCCAGAAATCAAACCAGGTCTTCTGCATTCAGAGATTCTGAGCATGTCCTCAATCCATCACGTTACCTCTCTGGCCCTCTTCTACCTTCTTGACACGTCTTCAGTCCTTTTCTCTCCATTCAATTCAGAATTTCAATACTTCGCTTTTTGATCACAGCCATCAAGATGCAATTCAAAAAACTATCCTGGAAAGTCATCTCAAACCTCCTCTGCTTGAGCTGGTAATTCTATCTGCTGCTGGAGTTCCTAACGCACACACCTAACAACTGCCTTCAACGATCTATACACTCAGGGGCTTATCTGGCAGTGTCTGGAGCCATCTAGTGGGAAGAAGCCAGGATTACCACTGATCATGCTACAATATACACAGCCCGGTGTAACAATGTTTCTAAGGCTGACAGACCCAAGGCTGAGAAAACCTGCTGAATCTCAGTTATCTAACTATATGGCCCTCACTAGTAGTGGCTACAGGTACCTTCAGAGTCTATGCTATGTTAGTTTATACAAAAGCCCCGAACCTAATTCAAGACTTTCCCACAACAAAAACTTAATGCACAAACTAAAGAACATCTAAAGTATAAACTGAATTGAAGTACAACGCAAAGGAACATTTTCCCCTTTTACTTACTCTGTAGGAAAACTTGAGTTTCCGAATCTCGTTTCCAATTTACTCTGGTATTGTTCAGTTCCTTTCACATACCTCACACCAAGATTTTCAACCGTTTTCAGCACTAAAAAAAAAAGGTAAAATGAAGAGGAAAACAAAACTAAATAATCCAAGATAAGTAACATCCATGAATTCCATAATTACTGATCTATAAAAGATGTCAAGTTGCAATAGTTTCTACAAGTAAACCTATAAATTAAACAGGTTTAGAAGAGCACTCCATCCATCTGCAGAAGCTTTCATATCCCACAGTAGGAATTCTCAATCAGGAAGGAGAGGAATTGTATGTATGTGTGTGTGTGTGGGAGGCGGCTGCAATCAGTGCCACACTAAGCCACTGTTGTTAGGAAAAGTCACCAGTATGAAAGATCAAACAGGGCTTGTTTTCATCCTCTATGTGGAGTGGTCTACTAGGTCCCCACTTTAGTCACTCAGTACAGACTCATTAGAAAGTTCTTTCTTTGCTGATGAAAGAGGGAACACAACAGCAAAGAAAAGTGGCTCTCCAGCCATTCTAAATTAACCACTATGACTATTTTCTACAACCTGTCCAACAGTCGGCGGACCATATGGAGCGCCATGGACAATGCCATATGTCCATACCACTCTTCATCTACCAATACAAGAGAAATTTTTTTAATTCATGAATAAAGAAAACTTGTAAAGCCAGGGAGACAGATCAGTACATCCCTGAGCTTTACTTGTCTTGCATGTGTGAGGTCCTGGGTCTGAAAAAAATAATAAGTTTTGGACAGACTCCTGAATATATACCTAGTGACCTCCTTACTTCATTTTCACAAAGCTACCTAAATTATCTTTCCCTTAACCCTGCTCCTCTTCTCACCACCCCTATGTTCACTAGAATTTCCATCCAGCAGATCATCAAAATGTAAATTCAGCCACCCCATCTTCACTCTAGCGCTCCCAATACCTATTCACTAAAACCTGTCAATACCTCCTTATCATCCCTTAAATCTTTCCTGTCTCGGTCTCTGCTCAGGCCTTTACCATGCTAACTCTTAAATGAAATATCTAATGGACACTTGTCAATCATAATCTTAATTGCCTCGAGCTTAACTGATAAGCTCCTGAAAATCTGTTTTCTCCTTTGTTTAACAAAAGTCAGCAGTCCCTTCTCTGTATTTGCTATTTTCCTTCTACTCTTCTAAATCTTAATTTGTATCTCACCTTGCCTTCCAAATTTCCCATAAGTATATCCTGAAACAAACTGTGAAGACAGAGCTATTATTTGTGTTTCACTTCTTACATGGTTCATTCCTTTCTTCCACCAATGTACAGGGGTTAGGGGCTCAACAGAATAAGTACATCTCTCTTTTCACCTCATCAGCTTGACACAAAATGCCTGTGGTCATCCATATATCTTAGTTTAGAAAAACACTTCTCAGAAGAGATTCTTCTAATTGGCCTTCAAAGATAAACCACAGGGAAGCTTCTCACCAAAGTTTTAATGAGCTTAAGTGGGTCACTCATACCTATTTCAGATGCACTATTAGTGAGCGCTACATGAACAACATAACTAGATTCCGATTATTGTGGGTGTCTACCTCCATGTCTAAAAGCCAGCTTCAACCAAGATGAGGATTAGATTATTCATCTAGAAATCTCTACCACGTAACAGTAGCATTTGGGGCCCCCCTTACAGCAGGTAAGACGCCTGTCTTGCAAATGGCCAAACTGGGTTCGATTCGTGTGGCATTCCATCTGGTCCCCGAGCCCACCCAGTAGTGATTCCTGGGTGCAAAGCCCAAATTAATCTCTGAGCACCACAGGGTATGACCCAAAAAAACAGAAAGAATAATTTTTATTTTTTACTTTTTTGGGTCACACCCGGCAATGCTCAGGGGGTTTCTCCTGGCGGTGCTCAGGGGACCATATTGGATGCTAGGGGATCGAACCCAGGCAGGCTGCATGCAAAGCAAACGCCCTACCCACTGGACTATCTCTTCGGCCCCAAGAATAATATTTTTGACATTCAATAAGCCATCATGAAATAAATAAATGAATAGCAAATCCTCCATTGGCAGAAAAAAAAAAAATAAATAACAGCAAACCCTCAATAAATTATTTGTTGAATGAATTGTTCAGTGGAGATACAGTGCCCTCTTTCCCACAAATTATGTGAGGTGCTCAAGAATGTAAGTTTATTCATCCAAATACCACTCACGTTTAACTCTGTCAACAGCCAAGGTTTGAACTCTATCAAAGAGATGTTTTCAGCAGGTGGTTGCAAGTAAAACTGAAGGCTATGTGGATAGCAAGCGTTCCTCTGGTCACCAGCCAACTTCAACTTCTTCCGCCTTCCACCGGAAAACTGCATCTTGTTTCCCTGAAAGGCAGCACATTAAAAAGAAGTTAAGTGGGGCTGGAGAGATAGTACAGGGGCTAAGGCCCTCGTCGTGCCTACAGACAACCCAGTTTCATCCCTGGAATCACGTATGATTCGCATATCATCCCCACCTTCCCCTTCCCAGTCTCACAGGAGTATTCCTGAGCACAGAGAAAGGACTAATCCTGAGCACTGCTGGGTGTAGCCCAGAAAACAAGATTTTTTTCTTTAATAAAGAAAAAAAAAAGAAGTTAAAAATGAACAAACTCTATCCCCTCCTCAAATAACTCCGCATGCACAGAGATTTTTGAAAATGCTTACGTTGAAGAGCATAAACAAAACAGTGACTGTCACTGGGGGGTGTCATTTCAATACTTTCCAGAACTTCTACAATAAACCTGTAAAAACATAAAATCTAAGGGGCAAAGGGGTGTGCTAGGGAAGAAAAGGGGTAGGGCTCCTAACTTCCAACAACATGCAATTCACTGCTGTGGCTGCTCACTCTAGTTTTCTGCCCAACGTCCGCGGCACCAAGTGGTAAGATTATAGGGGCCACAATTCCTAAGCAGGTTCCGATAGATTTTTAACCATCACTGCAATTTCCTCCTACCCAAGCTCCCAGGAATGAGGACATCGGTCTTTCGGATCCGTTTTCGCAGCTGCTTTTAAACAGCACCACCACCCCAAGTTTCTCATTTAAAAAAAATCCCCATCCCAGATCTTCGGGAGAAGCCGCCTCTCCTCTCTCTCTCGGTCCCAATCAATCGAACCCGACCATCCCCACCCACCGACCGCCAAATCATTGCTTACGCTCCCTACTCGTCCACAAAGTGCTTCTTCCTTTTGCCTACACTTCCAAGGCTCTGGCTGGGGTTATTCCGCGCCCAAAACCGCGGGAGACTCCCTTGCAAACACACCAAAAGTGAAAAGTGCTCTGACAGCCAGCGCGCCGCTTTTCCCGGGTGGCGGGAGATTTCAATTGGATTTCACTCCGGAAGCGGAAGTGATAAAGCCACGGACCCGCCCATCCCGGACGTCCCGCCCTCCCAGAGCGGCCCTGCTTGAGCTCCGAGGACGTTCTCTGGCGCGACACAGCTGTAGCTTCCTGTCCAAGTCCGAGTTTGTAAGGTTGGCGCCTCTAGGTCGTTGCAATTGGGACTCTGAGATGCTAGGGGCTAAAGTTCCCTCACGCCGCAGTGTAATCCGATATGACATCATTTAAGGATTGTGAGAAAGATTTAATCAGTTATTGGCACCCAAACTACAACAATTAAACTTTAAAATTAACTCAAGTGGGGGATTGGAAGGAATGTGAGGTAAAGGGTGTAAGGATGGGGAGACGGGATGGAAGCTAGGAACTTGTGTGCCCGAAAATCCACTGTAAATAGCTCTGTAAATCTCGGAGTCTAAAAACATCTTTTATTTTTTTTTATTTTTTATTATACCACCGTGAAACATACAATTACAAAGGTGTTCATAATTGGTTCTTGGTAATACAGTATTCCAGCACCCATCCCTCCACCAGTGCCCCATTTCCACCACCAATGTACCCCTCCCCTTCCGTCCCCCAGGCCGCCTTAATAGCAGGTACCCCAGTTTCCTCTCTTTCTCTCTCTCTCTCTCTGTCTCTGCATCTCTCTCCCTCTTATACATTGTGGCTAGCCCTGCAGATATTTAGAGTTTATCACTTAAGTCTCTTTGTGTATATTCAGTGGTGAGTTTTAATCTGCCATTACCATTTCCCATATTTATTAAAACACTGGTATCTATTTATATCCTATTAATGAATTCAGTCATTCTATATCTGTCCTTTTCCTTCTGACTAATTTCACTCAGCATGATAGTCTCCATGTCCATCCATTTGCAGGTAAATTTCATAATTTCATCTTTTCTGACAGCCGCATAGTATTCCATAGTGTAGATGAACCACAGTTTCTTTAGCCAGTCCTCTGTTCTCGGGCATTTAGGTTTTTTCCAGATTCTAGCTATTGTGAATAGCGCAGAGATGAATAAAGAAGTACAGATAGTGTTTCTGCTATGTGTTTTTCGGTCTCTAGGGTATATTCCCAGGAGTGCTATTGCTGGATCAAATGGGAGCTCAATATCTAGCTTTCGGAGGAATGCCCATATTGTTTTCCAAAAGGGCTGGACCAGTCGGCACTCCCACCAGCAGTGGATGAGAGTCCCTTTTTCCCCACATCCACGCCAGCACCGGTTGATCTTGCTGTTTTGGATGTGTGCCAGTCTCTGTGGGGTGAGATGGTACCTCATTGTTGTTTTGATTTGCATCTCCCCTGATGATTAAAGATGAAGAGCACTTTTTCATATGCCTTTTTGGCCATTCGAATTTCTTCTTTTTTGGAAGCTTCTGTTCATTTATTCTCCCCATTTTTTGATGGGGTTGGCTGTTTTCTTCTTGTGGAGTGCTACCAGTGCCTGATATATCCTGGATATTAACCCCTTGTCAGATGGGTATTGGGTGAATATCCTTTCCCACTCTGTGGATTGTCTTTGTATCTTGGTCACCGTTTCTTTTGAGGTGCAGAAGCTTTTCAATTTTATATCATCCCATTTGTTTATCATTGCTTCCATTTGCTTGGTCAGTGGTGTGTCGTCTTTAAAGATACTTTTCGTTTCGATGTCGTAGAGCGTTTCTCCTATGTTTTCTTCGATGTACCTTATAGATTCATGTCTGATATCGAGATCTAGAATCCATTTTGATCTGACTTTTTGTGCATGGCGTTAGAAGGAGGTCTAAGTTCATTTTTTCACATGTAGCTGCCCAGTTTTCCCAGCACCATTCGTTGAAGAGGCTTTCTTTGCTCCACTTAATATTTTTTGCTCCTTTATCGAAGATTAAGTGGTTGTATATTTGTGAGTGCGTTTCAGGATACTCAGTTCTATTCCATAGGTCTACGGGTCTGTCTCTATACCAATACCACACTGTCTTAATTACAACTGCTCTGTAGTAGAGCTTGAGGTTGGGGAAAGTGATACCTCCCATCTTCTTTTTCCCAAGGATTGCTTTAGCTATTCGTGGGGTTTTATTATTCCATACAAATTTCAGGAGTGTTTGTTCAATTTCTTTGAAGAACATCATGGGTATCTTTATAGAGACCACATTGAATCTGTATAAAGCTCTAGGGAGTATTACCATTTTGATAATGTTAATCCTTCCAATCCATGAGCAGGGAATGTGTCTCCATTTCCTCAGGTCTTCTTTTTATTTCCTGAAGTAACGTTTTGTAGTTTTCTTTGTAGAGATCCTTTACATTCTTTGTCAAACTGATTCCTAGGTATTTGATTTTCTGCGGTGCAATTGTGAATGGAATAGTTTCTTTAATGTCCCTTTCTTCTCTTTCGCTGTTTGCATATAGGAAGGCCATTGACTTTTTGGGTATTGATTTTGTACCCTGCTACTCTACTATAAGAATGTATTATTTCTAGGAGCCTCTTGGTAGAGAGTTTTGGGTTTTCCAGGTATAATATCATGTCATCTGCAAATAGTGATAACTTAGCTTCTTCCCTTACTATCTGGATACCCTTAATGTCTTTTTTTTCCCTGATTGCTATGGCAAGTACTTCCAGCACTATATTGAATAGAAGTGGTGAGAGCGGGCAGCCTTGTCTTGTCCCTGATCTTAAGGGGAAGGCTTTCAGTTTTTCCCCATTGAGAATGATGCTCGCTGTGGGCTTGTAGTAGATGGCCTGGATTATCTTGAGGAAGGTTCCTTCAATCCCCATTTTACAGAGAGCTTTCATCATGAACAGGTGTTGAATCTTGTCAAATGCCTTCTCTGCATCTATTGATATGATCATATGGTTTTTATTTTTTCTTTTTGTTGATATGATGTATTATGTTGATTGACTTGCGGATGTTGAACCATCCTTGCATTCCCGGGATGAATCCCACTTGGTCATGGTGTACAATCTTTTTGATGACTCTTTGGATTCTATTTGCTAGTATTTTGTTGAAGATCTTAGCATCTGTATTCATCAGGGAGATTGGTCTGTAGTTTTCCTTTTTGTGACATCTTTGTCTGCTTTGGGTATCAGGGTGATATGTGCCTCGTAAAAGCTATTTGGGAGTATTTCTGTTTCTTCAATTTGCCGGAAGAGCTTAGAAAGAATTGAGAGTAGGTCCTCTTTAAAGGTTTTGTAGAATTCAATGGTGAATCCATCTGGACCTGGGCTTTTGTGTTTGGGGAGACTTTTTGATTACCGATTCTATTTCCTTGATGGAGATAGGTTTGTTGAGGTATTCGAAATCTTCTTGTTGCAGACTTGGGAAGCTATAGGAATTCAGGAATTTGTCCGTTTCTTCTAGGTTCTCTTGTTTCGTGGCGTACAGGCTCTCATAGTAATCTCTGATGATCTTTTGAATTTCTGTGTTTTCAGTTGTGATGTCCCCGTTTTCGTTTCTGATTCTATTTATTTGGGTTCTCTCTTTTCCTTTTCTTACAAGTCTTGCAAGTGGTTTGTCAATCTTGTTTATTTTTTCAAAGAACCAGCTTTTGGTTTCGTTGATCTTCTGGATTGTTTTTTGACATTCCATCTCATTGATTTCTGCTCTAAGTTTTATTATTTCTTTCTTTCTGCTTGGGTTGGGCTCCTTTTGTTGATCGCTCTCTAAGATCTTAAGTTGTGAAGTCAGACTGTTTATGATGGCCTTTTCTTCTTTTCTGATGAATGCCTGAAGAGCTATGAACTTGCCTCTTAACACTGCTTTTGCTGTATCCCACAAGTTCTGGTAATTCGTGTCTTCAGTCTCCGTTGTTTCAAGGAATCTTTGGATTTCCTCTTTGATTTCTTTTATGACTTGCTGGTTGTTCAGCAGTGAGCTGTTTAGTTTCCAGGTACTTGCTATTGGTCTCCGTTTTTTGTGTACAATTAACTTCTATTTTCAGTGCATCATGGTCTGAAAA
>JAJIBD010006599.1:0-47651 GCA_021461705.1 Cryptotis parvus | reverse complement strand
GGAAGGAAGGAAGGAAGGAAGGAAGGAAGGAAGGAAGGAAGGAAGGAAGGAAGGAAGGAAGGAAGGAAGGAAGGAAGGAAGGAAGGAAGGAAGGAAGGAAGGAAGGAAGGAAGGAAGGAAGGAAGGAAGGAAGGAAGGAAGGAAGGAAGGAAGGAAGGAAGGAAGGAAGGAAGGAAGGAAGGAAGGAAGGAAGGAAGGAAGGATTACCTGCCAGGATGAGGAGAAGTGAGAACGCCAAATGGTGTTATGCCATGGAAAGCAGCATGGCAGCTCCTCAGGATCACACAACCCCGGGCATTCCCACTTCTGGGTTTCTACAGCAGAAGACTGAAGGCAGAGATTGAAGCAGATATTTGTACACCAAGATTCATAGCATCAGCACAAGCCAGCAGGTGAAAGGCATCCAAACGGTCAAGAGAAACACAGGTCAACAATATGTGGTATGTGAGTTGGCCTCCATAGGGAAGGAGAGAGGCTGGCGTGAGGCTATGACACGCGTGAACCTTGTAAACACTGTCTTTGTGACATGCGCCAGATATAAACAAACGCTGACCTTAGCATGGGCTACAGTGATGAAACCCACAGACGAGAAGCAGAAGGGCAGGGCTCGGGAGGCGCATGCGTGGAGCGCATCCTTGCATGTGCCAACCTCAAACTCCAGCTCCGGTGCCTGCCCCAGTCATACACGAGGCGCACTGGCAGGCCCAAGCACCACCAGGAATGACCCCCAGACTCTGGAGCACTGTTGGGTGACACCTCAATAAAGGAATTGTAAACAAGTCAAAGAGGGGTTCATTGTTCAGTATGAAGATTCTATTTAATGTGAATATGATTGTTGTATTACAGACTGGACACTGTCCTTGGCGAGAAAAGAAGTTCCAGAGATCAATGTGATGACAGTCACACAACTCTGCCAGTATCTTTGGGGCCTGGGATGTACATGCTAAACAGTTTAAATGAACAATTTTAGAGGGGGCCAAAGAGATAGTACAAAAGATAAGTCATTTGCCTTGTATGCAACCGAGCCCAGGGTTCAAGCACCAGCATCCCATGCAGTCTCCCAAGCACTCCCTGAGTGCAGAGCCAAGAATAACCTCTGAGTAGGGCCATGTGTGGCCCCAAGAAACAAAACACTTTGGAACCAGAGAGATATCACAGGCGTTAAGGCACTTGCCTTACACAGCTAGTCCCAGTTTGATCCCTAGCACAAACAGGGTCTCCTGAGAATAAGCAAGAGGGACTGTTGAGCACAGGGCAGCAATAGACCCTTGAGAACCACCTCCAATCTATGCCAAGTCTTTATTCAAATGAGTTCTGTCCAGAGGTATGACCAGAGCCACAGAGATGCTTGTCGTGGTTTCCTGAGCACCACCTAGAGCGACTCGCAAGCCCAGAGCTGAGGGTAATTTTTGAGCATTACCAGGTGAGGCCCAAAGTTTAAAATTGTGAATTATGATCAGATTCCATCTATTGCTTTGGGGGAATTTACATTCTCTGTGTTCGGGGTTGCAGCTCAGCAGGGAGGGGTCCCATTGCCTGCCCAGGGGCTGGACTCAACCTCTGCGGCCTCAATGAGCAGAATGAAGCAGGGTAGGGCGACAGCACAGTGGGGAAGGGGCTGACCTTGCATGCAACCAACCCAGTTCGATCCCCTGAGCCCCAAAGGGTCCCTGTGCCCCGCCAAGAGTGATCTCTGAGCTCAGAGCCAGGAGTAAGCCCTGAGCACCACCTGGTGTGACCCCTCCCCCAAACACATATAAAAACAAAGACTTCTGGTTCCCACTGTCTTCTTATAACCAGGTTGTCACTCCAGAGTCTGTCCCCATCTCCCCTGACCCACACAACTGAGACACTGAGGAAGAAGAGCATCATTGCGCAAACACAAGCCCAATCGTCAAAGAGCATCATTGTGCAAAACAAGCCCAATCGTCAAAGAGCATCGTTGCGCAAACACAAGCCCAATCGTCAAAGAGCATCATTGCGCAAACACAAGCCCATTCATCCTGTCCATGTCTCCATCTTTTACTCAGCCTTGGTCCATCACGCACCTATTGGCACAGCACAGCCATGGTTTAATTACCAGTGAGTGGCACCTCGCCCCACTGGTAACAGGACAAACGAGGTCCTAGTGGAGGCTGGTCACAGCCGGGAGTTCGTGGCTAACCTGTCGCATACATCTTCCCACCGAGACCTCCTCTCTCCTCCCATTTCTTTCCATTGACTATGACTTCAAAAATCCAAGTTTTGGATTTTGCTCTGTGTGTGTGTGCTGTGTCTGTGTCTCTCTGTCTTTCTCTGTCTCTCTGTCTCTGTCTCTCTGTCTCTTTCTGTCTCTGTCACTGTCTCTCTCAGAACCCCCCACACCATGAGGGGCCACCATTTTCAACATCCAGACTCTACAGCTCGTCAGAGCTCCACCCAGAGAAAAGCCAATCTCTCCCCATTGTGTGGCCACAAATGCACTAGATGAGAGCCTATTACTGAGAATATACCACCTGCATGGCAGAGCCTGGCAAGCTGTGTCGCATTTGATATGGCAAAAACCAGTAACAATTATAGACCTCATTCCCATGACCTGAAGGAACGGTCTGAGGCTCTTCCGTGTTCCCCGAGCAAGCAGACCTCGAGCAAGCAGATGCCCTTGGGCTACACTAGTCTGCAACAGGACATATGAAGATGTTACTGGTGCCTACCTGAGCAAATTGATGAACAACGGGAAGACAAGTGATACAAGCGATACAAGTGACTGTGACTTGGCTTCATCCCTGCAAGTCCCCCTCCCTGTTTCTCTTCCTATCATCCATGGGGTCCCTGCCATGCTCTGCTTTCTCTGCCTGCAGATCTCTCAGGGGGGAGAACGGGCGGGAACTCTGTGTGGCCGGTTTTGCCTGCAGAAAGGGACATCCTGTTGCTTTCCTGTTACCCATCCCCTCCCGCTCCGTTTTTAACCTGTGGCTTCCCAATTTAGCTCGCCCAGGACACTCAGCTCTGTCGCCGTGACTCACCACCCTGGTTTCCTCTGGGGAGAAAATTTCCAAGTGAGCATTTTCATCACCATTATGTATACAGCATGATTCACGGAGGGGCAGATTCCGCCTCGAGTACTAAATAAGTCATTGTTCGCAGCCACCCGCCCTCGTGTCCAAAAAAGAGAGACTTTTGCTTACTTCTTGTTCAGTTCCCCTTTTCGGGAGAAGGAAATGACCTCGTGGAAACATGTTATGACCGAACTGGTCCCTGCAACTTGGTCAGTACCTGTGCGAAGGGTTCCACTGGGTCAGTTCTTTCTTCTTAAAATAAGGAGCCATGGTTTCAGCAAAGCCGGACAGCAAATACTGGGTCAGTAGCAGGCTATTGACTAAGTCTCAATATTCCTCCTGGTGTCTGCCCAAGGTCAGCGGAGGTCAGAGGAAAGAGCATGCCAGGAGCTGGGCAGAAATCGGAGTCTGCAGTTCAAGGCTCACCGGCACAGAATCTGTCAAAAGAAAGTGACAGAATAAGAGATTGCCATAATTTTCTGAACGTTTGTTTATGATCAGGTACTGCTGCCAATTGCGTTTGCTTAAACAAAGCAGATAATAAAGCTATGGAATCCCAACAGTGACACCCATCACTGCTTCAGCATCTGCTGGCCCACATCCCATTGGTGTAAGTGGACACCAAGAGTCGGCCTTTTCCTGAGAATTTCTTTTAATCATCAACCCCGAAATGATTTTCTTTCCCATCACTCCGGGCCCTGTCCTAGGGAAGAAGCCCCAATTCCATTTCTTTAGCCTTGTGTGATTTAGCGCATCCTGGATTGGCACATGTCCTGACTCAGTCAGGGAGGAGACGGGGTAGGAACAGCCAAGCAAGTGTGAGCACGGCCGAAAGTCTTGTTGGTTAGGCTTCGGTAGGGGTCTGCGACCGAGACCAGAGGAAACACAGCGCGGGTAATAAGCCAAACGCTGACACTGTCAAGAGCTGTGATTTCACTGTATTGATTGTCTGCTGTGAAACACGAGGCTCTTTATTTGAATCATCTGTATAGGTGTCATATTGGGTTAATTGCAAAAGCAATTGAATTTAATAATAATATAACGGTGTCCACCGAGTCTTAGAATCACAGGTTGTGAATTGCACTTGATCATGAGATAATGTTTCCCGATCGAAGGGATGTGATCCCTCCACCCCCATCCCCCAGCTAATGGTGTCAATTTAAGCTGCCCAGGGTGAGTTTTTACTTACATGCCAGTTTGGATTGTTACAGCAAACGGTTCAGAGGCCTGGAACATGGTTGGCTATAAACAGGATGCCCTTGAACTTGAATTGTTTTTCAAAAGCATAGCTTTATGTTGAGTTAGCAGCACACGGTTAAGCTCAGCACCAGTGTAAACACAGACAAGGACTTCTTTTCTGCGGCTGTGCTTTCTTTGCAGATTTTCATAGTCGCTGGAGTATTTTCGGCTCTTAGCTCAGCTGTTTGTCTTCGTGAGTGCATTGAGGAAGGAATGTGAGGCGGTTTTTGAAATGGACGATATTCCTCGAAAAGCAGGACACAGACCAAATAAGCAAAGCAATGCCCAAGTCTCTCTTGCGTAACAGCTCAAGAAACAACAAGAGTGACGTGATTTGCACAATTATTTTGGGACTTAAAATTGGTGGATATTCCCCACTTGCCCATATGAAAAATGTTTCTTTCTAAGAGGGATAGCACCAGGGAAAATAGATTTTTATATGGGAAATGTTTGCATCCGTCTGATAAAAAAAAAAAGACAAAACCAAGACAAATCTGATAGGAAAAATGTTAAGGTTTTAGAGGAAGAATGAAAAGGTGGCAGAAGGGTGGGAGCCATAGTACAGCAGGCAGTGTATTGGCCTTGCACCGACCCACCAGGTTCAATCCCCAGCATCCCATATGGTCCCATGAGCACTGCCAGGAGTAGTTCCTGAGCCAGGAGTAACCCTTGAGCATTGCCGGTATGACCCCCCAAAAAAAAAAAAGAAAAAAAAGGCAGCAGGAAAAGGGGATGAGAAAAGGAGGAGTTATAAAACGAGAAGCTGGAGCAGTATCATAAACACTGGGGTATAATAGAAGCTTCCTTTAATGTCAATGATCCCATGATTCGTTTAACCAAACTTTTTAAAAGTTGTAAAGCAGGGCCAGAGTGATAGCACAGCAGATAGGGCATTTGCCTTGCATGCAGCCAAGTGGGATTCAATCCCCGGCATCCCATATGGTCCTCTGAGCACTACCAGGAGTAATTCCTGAGTGCAGAGCCAGGAGTAATGCCAGAGCATCACCAAGTGTGACCTGAAAAGAAAAAAATAAAATAGAAAGTTTTTTAAAAAATTAGTTATGAAGAAAATGTTTTGCCTACATTGCTGTATCGATGCACATGGGAAGGAAAAACAAACTTTTTGTTGGGGCCAAAGAGATTAGTAAGCAGGCAGAGTACAAGTTTCACATGTAGAAGACCCAGGATTATTTTTTTTCATCCAACTAGTTTAATAACCAATTAAAATATACAAAACACTCTTAAAACTACAATGTTCAAGCAGCCCCACAAAAATGAACATAATATCTGAATACATGCTTCTCTCAAAAGAATAATAGAAACATAAAAAGATGCCCCTCATTACTTTCATTAATAAAATGCAAATCAGAGCAATAACGAGCTATCACCTCACCGCTACAAAAATGACTATTATTTTAAAGATAGAAAGAACAAAGGTGAAAAAGAATACGGAGAAAACCCTTATCTCTCTAGCAGTTTTGTCAATTGGTGCAATTGTAATGGAAAGTGGAATCGAAATCTTTCAAAAATTCAAAATAGAAATTCAATAAAAATCAGTTAAACAAGTTCTGGGTATTCTCAAAAAAAATGCGGACATCTAACTCAAAAATGCTCATATTATCCTGCTTATTGCATTATTTACATTAGCCATAACTGGAATAAAGAGACCCAGACTTAATCCCAGGCACTGCATGATCTGAGTATTAGCAAGGGTCACTCACTGCTCAAGAACAGACCAAAAGAGTAACCCCTGTGCACCACCAGGTGTGGCCCAAAGCACAAACACAAAATAAGCGCATTTGTTAGGAACAGGGAGGCACACCTTCCAGAGCAGGGCCACGAGTCCCGCCAATGCACCTGGCGCCTGAGCACACCTGGCTGTGCCCTATAAAAAGCATTCTGGGGGCCGGAGCGATAGCCCAGTGGGGGAGGGGCGTTTGCCTTGCACGCATTGAATGGGTTCGAACCCGGCATCCCATATGGTCCCCAGCACTGCCAGGAGTAATTCCTGAGTGCAGAGCCAGGAGTAACCCCTAAGCCTTGCCGGTTGTGGTGCAAAAAAAAATAAATAGACAGACAGACAGACAGATAGATAGATAGGGAGAGAGAGATAGAGATATAGAGAGATAGAGAGAGAGATAGGGAGAGAGAGATAGTGAGAGAGAGATGGAGAGAGATCGAGAGAGATAGAGAGAGATAGAGAGAGAGAGAGAGATAGAGATGAGAAAGAGATCGAGAGAGATAGATAGAGATAGAGATAGAGATAGATAGATAGATAGAGAGAGAGATAGAGAGATAGAGAGATGCGTAGAGATAGAGAGAGATAGAGAGAGTAGAGATAGAGAGATAGAGATAGAGATAGAGAGAGATAGAGATAGATAGAGATAGAGAGATAGAGATAGAGAGAGATAGAGAGAGACAGAGGGAGAGAGAGAGATAGAGAGAGATAGAGATAGAAAAGATAGAGATAGAGATAGAGATAGAAAGATAGAGAGTATAGAGAGATAGATAGATAGATAGATAGATAGACAGACAGACAGACAGATAGACAAGATAGACGGATAGACGGCTGGATGGACGGGACGGACAGACAGACTGGACCGGACAGACGGATGGACTGGACAGACAGACAGACAGACAGATAGATAGATAAATAGACAGACAGATGAATAAATAAAGTGTTCTGCATTGAGTCAAACATCTATGGCATTTATATCAAAATACTGTGTTTAGGGACCAGAGTGATAATATGGCAAGTAAGGCCTTGCAAATGGTCAACCCAGGTTCAATACCTGTCATCCCATATGGTCCACCCAGCACTGCCAGGAATAAGTCCTGAGTGCAGAGTCAGAGTATCCCCTGAGCAATGGTGGGTGTGGCTCAAAACAAAACCAAAACACTATCTCCAGTCAGAATTATTTAGTCCATCATTTTAAGTTATACAAGGCTAAACCATTTATTAAATGTCTTTCCTTCGGTAGGGGAATTAGAGAGACTTCTAGAATCCATCCAAATCTAGAATATGAAAATCATCCCTGGGCCAGAGAAGCAGCTTGATGAGCTGAGTGCAAGCTCTCCATGCAGGTGGCCTGAGCTCGGAGCCCCAGCGCTGCCTGGTCCCCTCAAACAGGAGCAGCCCCACAGCACAGAGCATAGAGTAGTTCTTGGAACCCTCCAGCAATGGCCCAGGAAACAGAATATAAAGCAAGACTCACTCTCAAGTTCAGAAGCTTTTCACGTCCTGTCCTTTTTGGCAAAACCATCTTCCTCACCAACTGAAAGACAGTTTTGGGGAGGCAGGGGAGATAGTTACCAAGTCACAGACCCAAGCTAATTACAGTCATAAGCATATTTATCTCCCAGAATATTAACTGTGTCTGTTAATTCCTTAGTGGTTGGAGTTTCTGCGGGCACAGGCCAGGGTCCCTGGGTGCTTTTGAAAGGCCTTCAGAAAAGGGGCTTGAATGAACGAGTTCATACGAGACAGAGGGCTCCTGGTGAGCGCTGACGGATCTGCCACCATGTGTTCAGAGCTGCTCTGGGCGCAGCTGACAGCTGAGGCCGCCGAAGCAAAACAGAGACCAGAGACAAGCAAAGAAGCTACTTTCATCTTTATGGACTTTATTTTAATTTGATGTGGATGTCGCAATAATAGTGCAGATTTAGGAGGATTCTAGGCTTCTAGCAATGCAGAAGGACAGCCTAAATGAGCTCAGACACACTTTTTGAGAAGAATGCGGGAAGCCAGGCCATTCTCCTCGGTCTCCCTCAGCTCAGGAGGGGGTGACATTCCAATGAACACATCACTACATTGAAAATGCCACAAGTTGGAAATGATTACTCCTGACTGCTCTACCCAGCATCTGAGCTTAGCCTCACATACCTGGAGAGCGCTCAGCTCCCTGACATTGGTCTGCAGCGGGCCAAATGTTCTTCTACACCAGGCCAGAGCCGGTGTAAGATGTTTGGAGCTTGTTATGTCATTGATTGGAGTCCATACAGTGCATGAAGTACACTGCACTGTATACTGATGGAGTCCATACAGTGCATGAAGTACACTGCACTGTATACTGATGGAGTCCATACAGTGCATGAAGTACACTGCACTGTATACTGATGGAGTCCATACAGTGCATGAACTACACTGCACTGTATACTGGTTGGAGCCTATACAGTGCATGAACTACACTGTACTGTATACTGGTTGGAGTCCATATGGTGCATGAACTACACTGCACTGTATACTGATGGAGTCCATACAGTGCATGAACTACACTGCACTGTATACTGATTGGAGCCTATACAGTGCATGAACTACACTGCACTGTATACTGATGAGAGTCCATACAGTGCATGAACTACACTGCACTGTATACTGATTGGGGTCCATACAGTGCATGAACTACACTGCACTGTATACTGGTTGTGAGTCCATACAGTACATAAACTACACTGCACTGTATACTGATGGAGTCCATACAGTGCATGAACTACACTGCACTGTATACTGATTGGAGCCTATACAGTGCATGAACTACACTGCACTGTATACTGATAGGAGTCCATACGGGCGCATGAACTACACTGCACTGTATACTGATTGGAGCCTATACAGTGCATGAACTACACTGCACTGTATACTGATAGGAGTCCATACGGGCGCATGAACTACACTGCACTGTATACTGATGGAGTCCATACGGTGCATGAACTACACTGCACTGTATACTGATTGGAGTCCATACAGTGCATGAACTACACTGCACTGATTCAAAATGCGAAGAAGGGGCGGAGCGATAGCCCAGCGGTAGGGCGTTTGCCTTGCACGCGCCAGTCTGTGCCGGTCCGGGTTCGATCCCCGGCATCCCATATGGTCCCCCTGAGCACCGCCAGGAGTAATTCCTGAGTGCAGAGCCAGGAGAAACCCCTGAGCATCGCCGGGTGTGACCCAAAAGAAAAAAAATGCGAAGAAGAGCTTCTATGGAGCTCTTGGGTTTCACGCCATCACCATGTAGGAAACCGTGGAGTCACATGGGCAGACCTCTGGTGAGTGACCAGGTCAGCAGGGCTCCATCTCTACTAGTGATGGCCCCAGGCTGGTTACTGTGGCCTCACGGGTTTACTGTATAGACAGACGTCAGATTGTTTTGTTAGTTTTGTTTTGTTTGGGGGCCACTCCAGGCAATGGTTAGGACCTACTCCCTGGCTCTGCACTCAGGAATTACTCCTGGTGGTGCTCAGGGAACTATATGGGATACTGGAGAGGACCCAGGTCATCCACATACAAGGCAACCCTAGTCCCAGGATTTTCTTAATAAAAGGGAGACTCTTGTAAAAGTGAGAATAATAAAATGAAAAGGTTTATGTAAGACTCAATAAAAGAAAAGCAAAGTGAAGTGTTGGAGGACAGGTTTAGCTATTCTGGGAGTTTTGTTGTTTTGCCCACAGCCAGCTTAATCTTATTTAAGTCAAGGTTCATTCTAATGAGATCTCTCTTCTATGTAAACACTGCTAGAGGGTGTGGCACCTACAGAAGTCACCTTGATTGAATAACTTCTGACTTATACATCTACTAAGACTTCTATGTTTTCTAGATTGGGCACAGCTCCTCTTTATACCCACTGCACCCAGCGTGGGACAGTTAGAATTTACCAGGACACTACCACCCTGGCTACGCTGAGACTATAGGAAGACTATAGGAAGGATCATACTAGTTTGCTCTAAGCAGGCGAGAGTGACCCTTTCAGTACACGAGAACAAATACTCAGAATCACCCTGGTGCAGATAATAATAAGAAGGACCTGTGGGTACCATCTAGATTACATGAAGATCATGAAATTAAGATGTATTACTTTATATCAGCCCCTCTCTCTCCAGTGTTTTACATAAGAGATAATCTCCTTAGTCCTTGGCATAACCTTTGTTTATACCTGCAATAAGGTGTGGCACTACACTCTGTTTAGAGTTCTTTGTTGACATGCCCCTCCCGATTGGATTACTTTGGTGTATATAAAGGGCTGACTTGAGGCCCCTTCACCTTTTGCCTTTTGGTTCCTCAGCCTTCAGCTTTTGGCTCCTGGGCTTTTGGCTTTTGGCTTTTGGCCTTTTGCTCTTTGGCCTTTTGCTCCTTCTGGGTAGGACTCAGCTCGGGTGAGATCCTCTCTCTCTCTTTGGTGGGAGACTTAGGCTCTTTTGTATGGTCTAAGTTCGGACCAGAGCTAAAGTTTGTTCATTATATTGGAGTGCTGTGGAAGAGCTTTTGTACTATTAAAAGCCATTTTTGGAACTGCACCGGACTCGTGAGTTTTCATCTGTTCTCCCGGCGTCCTCGGAGGTAGAAGAGAACCTCTGTCCTGACACTGTCGGGGACCCCGGTGGCGTTCCCGACAGTGAAGACAATGAGTCTTGCCTTCCTAACCAAACTTCTTATGTGACCTCATATAGCCCAGCGCATCGTGTGTGTGTGTGTGTGTGTGTGTGTGTGTGTGTGTGTGTGTGTGTGAAGTCCATTCGGGCCTCCACAGGCAAAGCCTGCACACTCACCCTTTGAAAGCCCAAAAGTGCATTATTTTTAAACAAGATTGCTCCGAAGCTAGTCCCGAGACAAGCTTCACTGTGATGGGATGAGGCTCTTACCTCTAAGGCAATTCCACGCCACGTGGATTCCTGTTATTTGCATTTTACATATTCAAGATGCACTTTCCCCTTTTATCCATAAGTGTCTCCTTCATAGCTTGTGAAAAGCAAACGGACCCTGCTTTGCTCTCGGCTCCCCTATGCAGTCCCGTCCTCCACTCTTCCACCTTAGTCCACGGTGTCCCCCTTACACCAGCAGAGCCTGCAGTGCTCCCACAAAATGCTCCCACGGAATCTCCCCATAAGCTGCTCAGCCCCCACAGGAGCCGGGCTGGCTAGAGCAGACATTGGCCAGAAGGTGGGGGCTGGGCTGGGTGAGGGGCCCCACATGCCCAGGAGCCCAGGGGCCTCTCTGAGTCTCTCTGTGGCCTCAGCTTCTGTCTTACAAGACTTGCAGGTTTGCTCCTGTCCCAGGACAAACAACCCTCCGCGCTCCTTGTCCCAGTGATGAAGCCTCCACTGATTCGGCTGATCACGATTTCTTGGACTTTTTTTGTAAGTTCTATTTTATTTTTTCAATGTATAGGGTCACACCAGTGGTGCTCAGGGCTTACTCCTGGCTCCATGCTCAGAGGAGCTGTATTTCTGGTTCTGTATCAGGAGCGAGAGCTTGTTTGGAGGTTCTAGCAGGGAGCGCAGCTACTCGTATACCCTCGACCGAAGACGGGTCCGTCTCTATTCGGGGAAGGCCGTTCTCTTCGACCAAGTGCGCAGCTTTGGGAGGGACGCACATGGAGCAGTGAGGGAGGAAGAAGACACCCCCTAGCCAGCCAGATCAGCCGAATCAACCATGGGGTGACAGATGTCGCAGTCAGATCGCCCTCACATGGCTGAGAGTAATTCCTGGATGTCTGAGCATTGCTGGGTGTGGCCCCAAACAGAAAACAAAGTCTTCATATATAAACTTGTAAGAACTTTTCCAGTCCTTCCCAGGATCTTTCACATTTATCACGCTGTATACAGTACCGGGCAGGTCTAGTTGTGACCTTCATCCCAGTGAGCCTAGCAGGAAGCCAGAGCAACCTCCACATCATGAGGTCAGTCATTCTCAACATCCAGACTGCACAGCTCCTCAGAGCTCCACCCAAGAGAAAACCTCATCTTTCCTCGTTGAGTTTCATCAGTAAATGCTCGAGATGAGAGCCTTCTACTGAGAGTGTACCACCTGCACGGGCAGAACCTGGCAAGCTACCCGTGTTGTATTTGAATATGCCAAAAACCAGTAACAATTATGGACCTCATTCCCATGACCTGAAGGAATGGTTTGAGGCTCTTACGTATTCCTGCAGCAAGCAGATGCCCTTGGGCTACACTAGCATGTGACAGGATGTATGGAGATGTTACTGGTGCCCGCTTAGCAAATCGATGAACAACAGGAAGACAAGTGACAAGTGACAAGTGATCAGGAGGCGAGCCCTGGCAGTGCTCAGGAGCTGGGGTGGGATGCGGAGGGTTTAAGCCAGGGCCTTCCCCATGATGCTCTCACTCTGGGGCCTGGTTTCTTGTGCTATCGCTGTCCCAAGCATCACAAATGTGCCTTCTCTGGAACAGGGTGTTGGGGAGCTTCAGAGCAGTGGGCGGGCCTGAGGACAGGGGAGGACAGGCTGGGAGTGGACTATGGGAGAGAACACCTCGCCCTGCACCGGCCCATTCCCTTCCCGGAGCCTCAGCCAGAGCTCACTCAGCACCACTCTGCACCCTGCAGGCAGGCACCGTCCTACGCATCAGGACTGGAGCATCACTGCTATGTTTGATTTGTTTGTTTGGGACCACAAGGAATGTGGCTCAAGGCTCACTCCTGACTCTGCACTCAGGGCTCACCCCGGGCTCTGCGCTCAGGGCTCACTCCTGGCTCTGTGCTCAGGGCTCACTCCTGGCTCTCCGCTCAGGGCTCACTCCTGGCTCTGAGCAAAGGGCTCACTCCTGGTGGGGTGTCGGGAACCAGGTCAGTTGTGTGCAAGGCAAGCACCCTTTCCACTAGGCTCTCTCCAGCCAACATCCCACAGATGTAGAACAGGAGGTGGCCCAGCTCACAGCCCCTCCAGAGCCCCCACTCACAGCCTTCCTGTGTCCCTCCATGGATAGGGGAGGGGCCTCCTTTACCAGAACTCCTTGAAAGTGCTTCTTCCTCAAGAAAACTCTTCTAATTAATTGTAGGACTCTCCTTAGGAATTAATCCTACTTTGTTGAACATTGTCTTACAATGTCTTACAGTGTTTATTGCCACGTTATCAACTCTTTGGTAGCATATCATATACTCATCCATATATATCCATATCTATATGGATTTCTATATATTGCATATATATGAGTAAAATAAATCAGGTACCACTGACTTTGATCGGATGTAAAAGCGGCAAAGTTTTTATGAAAAAAAAAGTCTGCTCCATGTGAGGGCCAAGAGCACAGGGGTGGGGTGGGGCAGTGTCTGCCTTGGAAGCCTGAGGCGAGTGAGTTTGCCAACTCAGTCCCTGGCTCCAGTCCACAGATTCTACCGCCTGCTTTTTGGGATCCCCAAATCCACAGGCATGGTGTGCAACATCCCTCACACAGAAACTTGGGGTGTCTGACATCCCTCATCCCTGTCAGCAGAGCTTGGCTGCATGGGGCAACCCTATGTGCATGCCAGAGCATCAGGAGGTGGAATTGGTGCTTGTCTCTAAGGGTAAGTGCTGAGAATTCGTTGGATTTTCTGTTTCTTTTGGTGCCACACTGGTGATGCACAGGTACTCCTGGTTCTGTGCTGGGTGGGTCACTCCTGAGAGTGCTCAGGGGCACTGTACAGTGCTAGACACTGAGCCTTGGCCTCCTGCATAGCCAAGCATGAGCTCTAACCATTGAGCTACGACTTTGGCCCTTACTATTCATGGTTTTACCGTTGATTTGGCATTATTTAAAATGATAGCATGCTATAGCGTTGGAACATTTTTTTGCTTTCTACAGCCATTTGTAAACTACATTGCATTCTACTCCTTTGGTCCTCAAAAGAGATACATCCATCAGTAAATAATTAAAGCAATTACTGATGATAACTTGTGGTTTTGGGCGTGACCTAAGATCTCTAAGAAAAGTCTGACAATGCTCCAGCTGGTGATGCTCTAAGTCACAGCCACCGTCTGGTCACTGGTGTCTGGCATTATTTTGTCTCCAAACAACTCTGGGCACTCCACTGTGTGTATTGGCACTTTTCACACCTGATCATTGGATCTTCACTTGGAAGACAGACTCTAGCCCTGAGGCTTAGGTCATCTGAACACTTATTCTCAAATCCGAACATTTATTCATCACTCTGAACTGACATTTGATTCATCACTTTGTTTTTCTTTTGGGGTCATACCCAGCGATGCTCAGGGGTTACTCCTAACTCCGCACTCAGAAATTATTCCTGGTGGTGCTCTAGGACCTTCTAGGATGCGGGGATCGAGTCCTGGTCGGCCACATGTAAGGTAAAGGCCCTCCCTGCTGTACTGTCGCTCTGGCCCTCGATATCTCACTTTTAACTTCTAGATGTGGTTCTAGATACGTAGTCAAAAACCTGCTTCCTTCCTGGACACTGGTCTCCCAGCTGAGACCTCCCCTAGGGATGGGGGGGCAGGCAGAGTACCCCCTGCCCAGGCCCTGCAGCCACACCCCACCCCACCACTCCCCCCACGCCAATGGCCTAACTCTACAGCTTCACTAAGAATCACTGCAGACTCATCCCGGTTCAGCAGATCTGAAGATTCTAGACCATGTGGCCATATACACACATGAGCATCTGAATTCCACAATACTGGAATTCCAGTAGGAGCACAGCAGCATAACGTAGGAAGCAACTTAAATGCCAGCTAAACTCAATAAACAAAAACAACAACACAGGAGGCTCAACTAGTGGCCTCCAGCTTAGGCAATCTCCAGACAGAGACTTAAACAACTGTACCTCATGCCTTGCACATGGTTGACCTGGGTTCAATCCACTGTACCCCATCTGGTCCCCCGAGCCTCACCAGGAGTGACCCCTGTGCACAGAGGCGGTGATGAATCTTCAGCATAGCCCAGTGTGACTCAAACACAGAAGTACCACCTGGGTCAGAGAGAGAGAATCCAGCAGGTAGGGTACCTGCCTTGCTCATGGCTAACCCGGTTTTGAACCCCAACACCTCAAATGGTCCCCTGGGCCCACAAGGAGTGATCCCTGAATGTAGAGTCAGGAGCACAGCCACGTGTGACCCCAAAATCAAACAAATTAATAAAAAGAAAAAGCATCATCCTGCATGTTGTGGGTGTGATGAGTAAAAAAATATAGTTCTCATTCTGTCTCGGGCCCCTAGACAGGGGAAGACAGAGAATACAGTTTATTACATGTGGGGACTGAGGACTGGAAGCTCAGGCATAGGAAAAAAAGAATTTTCTGCTCCACAGGAAGTGATAAAGAATCCAGCTTGGTCTGGAGGTCCCAAGGCAGGTTTCTCTAAAGAAGTTCTGATTGAGGGAAGAAATTGGAGGGGAAAATGAGAGAGAGAGAGGAACAGAAAGCGAGACAAGAATCGTTGGGGTGGGGCCGGGTGATAGCACAGCGAGGAGGGCGTTTGCCTTGCATGCGGCAGACCCGGGTTCGATCCCTGGCATCCCATATGGTCTCCCAAGCACCACCAGGAGTAATTCCTGAGTGCAGAGCCAGGAGTAACCTCTGAGCATTGCCGAGTGTGACCCAAAAAGAAAAAAATAGAATCACTGGGGTGCGGCATGTGTTCTGTGTTCAGACAGCAAAAGGCACCCAGTGGGAGGCAGGTCAGGAGGGTTTTTTGTTTCACGTTGGGAGCTAGACACGACGATGCTCAGGGGGCTACCCCAGCTCCGTGCTCTGGGCGTCACTCTAGCTGGTGCTCAGAAGACCATGTGGTACCAGTGATCAACCCACACCTTTGCCTGCAGAACCTTCTCTAAGCCCACTGAACCGTCTCTCTGGCCCTGCGGAATGGGGGCTCACAAGGGGCTGAGGCATGGGAGCTGGTTGTTACCCTAAAAACAAGGACTTCACTAAAAGATGTGGCAAACTGTATCCCTGGGGACAAAATGTTTTGGCTCCACTTCCGCCAGGAAAACCCGATGCAAGGACTATGCAGATCTCCCCGCTGGAACCAGAAGGGCTTTGGTCACCTGCTTTGGCCAATGGAACGTGGGCAGCAGAGACCTGGTTCCTTCCAGCCGGAGTCTTCTAGACCAGATACCAAACACTCCCTTTGGGGAGTCAGGAGGTCACACCCATGACACTTGGAAGGCGACTCCCAAGCGCCAGGGACATGCAGCAGTGGGGACTGAGTCTGGGCCTCCCCCACCCAGCCTGTGCTCAGCCTCTCGGGCCTCCAGCAGACTCTGCTCAGACTGTGGCTGCCACAGCCAAAACATTTCACATAGCAGCTGCTCATCCGCCCGGATTCCAGTGCGAAGTTTCCATGGCGAAGAGCCACTGACAGGCCAGGAAAGAGCATTGACCTGTAGCTCTGGGAAGCTAACGAGATCTGGGGGTGGGCTTGGGGCGTCACTATGGCATTTCCTAACCGATTCTGACAGCTATAAAGGGTTTTATGGGGCCTGAGGGAAAATGACCAAGTCCGTGTTTTGAAAAGATGAGTAACCATGAATCCGAAAGCAAATGAAAAAAGAAACCCAAGTTGAGTCTGAAAAACAAGTCAGGGAGTTGTTCCGTGAATGCAAGTGGAGGGCCTCGTGGTAAGGTAGACAGTGGTGAAGACAGATCCCAGAGTGGAGCCGTATCCCACAGCTGTTTGGAGCTTACATTCCAGGGGTGTCTGAGAACCAAGCCCTGGGCATAGGAGAGAAGATTGAGGTTTGGGAATGGCACAGAAGGTTCTGTCTGGGTTTCACAGGGCGACTGCTAATGGGCTGGGCAAAACTACAGGCAGGCCGGGGGCAGTAAGTAAGGCAGTACAGCAGTAAGGCAGTCGCCTTGCAAGCAGCCATCCCCGTTCGCCTCCCTGGGACCCTCTGTGGGTCACTTGAGCACCGCTAGGTGTGGTCCCCTCCAAACGGGATTAAAAATAAAAGAACCGGGGCCCGGAGGCGATAGCCCAGCGGGTAGGGCTTTTGCCTTGCACGCGGCCGGCCTATGCCAGCCTGGGTTCGATCCCGGTCATCCCATATAGTCTCCTGAGCACCGCCAGGAGTAATTCCTGAGTGCAGAGCCAGGAGTAACCCCTGAGCGTCGCCAGGTGTGACCCAAAAAAGCAAAAGATAAATAAATAAATAAATAAATAAAGGAGCCTAAATAAATAAATAAATAAATAGAACCATCCCAATTTTTTCTTAAATTCTGGTTTAGCTTGCTCTTAACCTGTACCTGCCTAGTTTCATCTTATAAAGTCTGATTCTTTCTGTCTCTTTACAAATTCCTTGCTATATGGGCGCCTCTTTGGAGCTGCCGTTCTGGCCTAGCCTTTCTTTGTCCCCAGGTCCAGCCTCTCCTGTCCTAGCGGGCGTCTCTCTTCTCTGATTCACTTTGCAGAAGCCCCAGGTGCCAGAGCTGTTTCCTGAAATCCTGCTTTAACCACTCCTCCATCCTGTCAAGAACGTCCCGTGCTCCCTGGCTCCCGTCGCCTGAAATGTAAAGTTCCCTCTGCAGAGCCCAGGACTTTCCTGACTATCCCCCCAGATGCGTTGACTGCTCCTTCTCCCCAGAGCATGGCTCCCCATTTGGGGGCCCAGCCTCAGACCCACTCCCCCACCCACCAACCCTTCCTTGGTGCTCTAGAGCCCACTTTTTCTGATCCTTTCCCATAACCAACCTTCATCCCCCTTTGAAGCTCAGTAGGAAAAATTGGCATGCAGAAAGAGCTCATGTTCTGACGAAATGTGCCAGTAAAACCTCATTTTATGGAGATTGTAGTCTAGCATGCTCTTTACACGAATCGCGGCTGAATACTCAGAACCGCTCTTGGAGGTCAGCAACATATTGCAGCAGATGAAATTGAGGATTAACTTAAGTGATGTAAAACACCCAGCACAGCGCCTACCCATAACAAAGATTCAATCGCTGTCTGTCATTATGCTTTCTAGAGAGATTGGGTGACCACACAGGTTAGAGAGCAAAACAGCGGGATTCCAGCTCTGGCTCCAGAGACCACCTTTCCGCCTTGCCAAGACCAGCCAAGCTTTCCTTGTACAGCTCTTCCTCCTTGACAGGTGCCCTAAACCATGACAGTCAACACTGATTTCTGCTGTGTGGGTTCCTGAGCAGTGCCTGGACTGACCCTTGATGGCTCTCTTTTACTTTCTCTGGGCTCTGTTTGGTTTTTGTCTGTTTGCTTGTTTTGGAAGCAGAGGGGCACACCTGTGGTGCTCAGGGCTGATTCCTGCCTCTGCACCCAGGGATCACTCCTGATACACTCACGCCAAGGATCAAACCTGGGTTAGCTTATCCCAGACAAGAGCCTTACCCACTGCACTATCTCTATGACCCCTTACATCTGCTTCTTCTTTTCAGTGTATGTCTTATCTCAAGTTGCCCAAGAGTTAAGACTATGGTGGTGCATATATCTGTTCAACACCAGCTCTCCGGAAGGGGAAGGCACTGATTTGTAATGTTTGCTGGCTTGGTGTGGGGGAGGGAGAAGGGGAGGAGACATGATCCTACCATGGTCAATTTCAAAATACAAGATTAGCATCAACCAATTCATATCACATTTGAAATTTTAGCAATGGGATGCCATGAATAATTCCTGAAGCGAAGAGCCAGGAGTAACCCCTGAGCACCACCGGGTGTGACCCCTGAAAGGAAAAAAAAAAGCAAAAATAATTCCATTCACAAATGTGCCTCAGAGTAAAAGTACCTAAGAATCAGTTTAACTGAAGAGGCAAAAGACCTCTACAATAAAAGCCACAAAACACTACTTAGAGGACTCCCAAGGAGATAGAAACACTTGGGGAACTAATCCCCAGCGACAAGAGACACAAAGAGCAGGAGAACGGTCCCGAGTGGGAAGCTGGTCAGCTGGACGGAGCAGGGGGACAGGAGATAGGTCAGTCAAGGAACCACTGCCACAATGACAGTGGGCAGGGTCACCCTCGACAAGTGCTAGGTGCTGGAAGGAGGTAAAGCGGTGTGCATGAAACCATCAAGACCACTGAAAAGCTACAGTGCCTAAAAGGGGGTAAAGACAAAGGAAAAAGTGCCTGTCCTAGAGGCAGGCTGGCGGAAGGAAAACCGAGGATTTGGGTGTAGGGAAATGGACACTGGTGAAGGGATTAGTGTTGGAACAATGTACACCTGAGGCTAAATAATGGATAACTTGTAATCCACAGTAATTCAATTAAACATTTTTTTAGGAAACTATATAAAGTGGGCTCGTGCCTCCCATCTATGAGCCTCTGATCCACCTCAGCTTGGCTAGCACCACTAGACATGCTTCTGGGTGTAGCGTTCATAGCCCCCCATGCTGCTGGGCTGAGCACTAAGCCATAAGCATCTCACCATCAGATCAAACATCTCCTGGAGTGGCCTCTGAAATGATGAATGTGGACCCTATTCAAAATAAATTAAAAGGACTGTAAAAGAGGGATTGGAGCAATTGTATAGTAGGTAAGGAAGGCACCTGCCTTGTACACAGCTGACCCAGGATCAAGCCCCGACACCGCACATTGTCCCCTGAGCACTGTCAGAAGAAATTCCTGAGCACCTCAAGTATGGTCCAAAAACAAGCCAAAATAAAGCTGTAAAAAATTAGCCAATATGAAGTGAGTCACTAAATAGAGCAGAGGGTGTGGGGAGAGAGGGCTCAAAGGCTGGAGCAAACATTTAGCGTGTGGGAGTTCTGAGTCCAGCACTGGTGAGAGTGGCCCCCCAGAAGGACCTCTCAAGCACTGCAAGGTCTGGTCTGGTTCCCAACCAAACAAAGCATGAAAACAAAAAGGGAAATAAAGAGATCTTGAAACTGAAGAGACGGGGCCGGAGTGATAGCATAGTGGGTAGGGTGTTTGCCTTGTACGCGGCCGACCCAGGTTCGATCCCCAGCATCCCATATGGTACCCCAAGCACCACCAGGAGTAATTCCTGAGTGCAGAGCAGGAGTAACCCTGAATATTGCTGTGTGTGACCCAAAAGAAAAAAAGAAACTGAGGCAGCAGTGCAAGGCTAAGACACTTGTTTGCATACACTAACCCTAGTTTGATCGCCAGCAGCACATATATTCCCCTGGACTCCCCAGAGTGACCTCTAGTACAAAAACAGGAGTAATCTCTGAGAACAGCAAGGTATGATCCAAAGAAAGCAAAATACTAATATATAAAATTTAAGATGCATATAGTGGTAGAATCAGCACTCGCTTGAACTGATCATAAAAGAATACTATGAAAGCTATAAATGACAAAAGATATCAACAAAGGCACAGAAACCATAATAAAGACAATATAATAACAGAGCCAACAACATTAAAAAGGAGCCAAATTGAGTCTGTACAAATAAAATTGTCAGTGAAACTGAAAATTCAACAAACCGAGTAGTGCAGAGATAAGACTACAGTGAAGAAAAATCCATAAACCAGAAGACAGATTTGCAGCAAATTCTCAAATGCAGGACAGAGAAAATATGAAACTGTGGTGCAGAACGATGGGAAATCGGGCTGGAGAGAGAGTGCAGCAGGCCAGGCACTTGCTTTGTAGGCGGCCAACCTGGGTGGAACAAAGATCACAGACATTCTCCGAATGTTAAGGAAACATGCCAAAAAGCAAAGAGAACAAGCAAGAGGGGTGAAACGTTGACAATTTTTTTCTTCCTTCTTCTCCTTTTTCTTCTTCTTTCCCTCCTTGTATGTGGCGCATGCAATGGAACCAGCCTTCTGCACCAACGCATGCCATGCACAGCAGAACCACATCCTAGACCCTGAAGTCATGAAGCGCCTAACCCAACTTCACCGTTTCGCAATTAGTCTCTAAAGAGACACCAAGAAGAACAAACCCAGATGATTTGGGGCTGAAAACGCTGGAGTCTTCTCAGAGTGGAGGCAGGAGCCTACCCTGACCCTATCTTACTACCCCACACCCCACAACCACCCCCACGTCCCAAAGCCACCACTGAGTAAATTCACAGCTTCACCACTAATCTCGCAAGAGATGCCAAGCCAAGCCAATGAAACTCACAGTACACTTGGTCTTTGGGCTGAAAACTCTGGTGCGCCCCAGAAAGGGACAGGCTGAGTCTATGCCCCAGAGCCGTCACCATACAAATGGCCTAATTCCATTGCTTTGCGTCTAATCTCTAGAGATCCCAAGCTGACAAAACCTCCAGGTACAGAGATTCCCAGAGCTCTTGGGGTACCTGAATGCATGTGCAGCAGCACCACACCTCCAAATTCCACAACACTGACAGTCCAGTAGGAGCACAGCCAATTAGACCAGGAAGTAGCACAGAGGCCAACAAAGCACAATAAGCAAAAATAATAATACAGAAGGTTCAACCAGTAAATCCTCAGACAATGACATTAATGACCCCATTGTGGGGCATAACAGACTTTCTTTTACTGAACTATATTTTTGGTAATCCCACTTGCCATTTTGTTGAAACATGAAATATGAAATGAATTGTTTTGTGCCTACCAAGGGGGCAGGTTTGAAGAATAGGTGGAAAACTTGGGACAATGGTGGAGGGAGGTCACACTGGTGGCAGGATTGGTGCTGGGACAGTGAATGCCCTAAACAACCGTATTTTGTGCAACTTTGTGAACCCACAGTGTTTAAAAGGGAAAAAAAGGGGGCGGAGCGATAGCCCAGCGGGTAGGGTGTTTGCCTTGCATGCGGCCGGCCTATGCCGGCCCGGGTTCGATCCCCGGCATCCCATATGGTCCCCCGAGCACCGCCAGGAGTAATTCCTGAGTGCAGAGCCAGGAGTAACCCCTGAGCATTTGCGGGTGTGACCCAAAAAAGCAAAAAAAAAAAAAGGGAAAAAAAGGCTGGAATGATATTACAGAGGGCAGGTTGTTTGCCTTGCATGTAACCAATCTGATTTGATCCCTGGCACTTTTTTGAACTATTATTCTTTTCACACGGCAGAGCCTGGCAAGTTACCCATGTTATATTTGATATACCAAAAACCAGTAACAATCATAGACCTCATTCCCATGACCTGAAGAGATGGTTTGAGGCTCTTCATGTTTCTAGAGCAAGCAGATGCCCTTGGGCTACACTAGCATGTGACAGGACATATGGAGATGTTACTGGTGCCCGCTGAGCAAATCGATGAACAACGGGAAGACAAGTGATACAAGTGATACAAGTAATACCCTATATGGTCCCCTGAGTCTTGCCAGGAGTGACTGCTGAGCATAGAGTCAAAAGTAAACCCTAAGCACCACCAGATGTGGACAGAAAAAGAAAAAAATTAACACCAACTGCATTTCTAAAATAAACTGAATAATGTCTTCCTCTTTATGTAGAAACTGGTATTGAAAATAGTATGAAAATAGTAAGGAGAGTCCTCTAAACACTAAACATTGAAGTCCTATATACCTAATTTCTCTCATAGGCGCTATCTGCAGAATGTGAAAACAGATTGGAAGGAGAGTCACACTACTATCTTCACAACAGTGTTAACCTCAATGGATATCCAAAACAGTTATCACTTATCACGTCTTCCCATTGTTCATCGATTTGCTCAAGTGAACACCAGTAGTGTCTCCATGTATCCCTGTCAGTGTAAGTATGGCCCAATGGCATCATCTTGCTCCAGGAACTCACGAAGAGCCTCAAACCATTCGTTCAGGTTTTTGACGAAGAAGTCTGACCATCTAGTAGGTAGGTAGCCACACATTTTTTGACATCTTGTGGAATCTAGTCAGTAATGGCTCTAGTCCAGAGGTCATCCCTAAATTGCATTACATGTCCAGCCCATCTGATTTTCGATGCCTTAGCAAATGAGACAGCATCCCTGATTCTTGATCATTGACAGAGGTCGGAACTTCTGATTCCTTCTCTCACTTGAGTAAAGCGTGATACTACAAACATGACTCTTTAGATTTCTCTTTGGGATACCCAAATAGCCTTCTCATTCTGTTTTCGTAGGGCCCAGGTGTCTGAGGCATATATTAGTGCAGGAAGTATGGTGGAGTCAAAAAGATGTGCCTGGAGCCGGAGGGTCTTCGTCTTCTTTATCACTTCTTGATGCTCTTGAAGGTGTTCCACGCTGCTCTCTTCCTCCTGCATAGTTCAGGTGCTAGGTCATTCATCATGTTGAGTTCTTGTTGAGGGTGGCACTGAAGAGTTTCGGTGAAATGGTATCTCCCTGTTGAACCCCTCTCTTTACATTGATGATCACTTCCTTGTAGAATGGTGAGATCCTGGTAGTGAATCCATAATACAGCTCATGAAGGATCCTAATATACTGCGTTTGAGCGCCCCTGTTTGAGTTAGGGCTTAGATGACTGCTTCAGTCTCAACAGAATCAAAGGTTTTCTTTAAAGCGATGAACTTTAAATCTTGAACTCTCTCGAAACCTCAATGAGCTTGGTCATCGTGTGGATATGGTTGATCGTGCTGAATCCTTTTCAGAACTCAGCTTGCTCACATGGTTGTCCTTCATCTAGTGTTCTGCTGATTCTATTCAGAATGACTCGAGTGAATAACTTCGTTGAGGACAGATAACAGGCAGATGGGGCGACAGTGCCGATGTCATGGATATCGCCTTTCTAGTACAACAGAACAATCCTGCTGGTTTTCCATTGGACAGAAGCTTGCATTCTGATAGATGCCAGGAACAAGCCCAGAGCATCACCAAGTGTGGTCCCAAAACAAAACAAAGAAACCAGTCTCTATATGGAAGTGCAGCAATGAAGCACAGTACATTCCGTCCTACACTCATAAGTTTAGAAGTAATATCCGGGGCCAGAGGGATAGTACAGGACTTAGTATGTTTGCCTGGGGCCTTGGTTCAATCCTTGTGCCGCATATGGTCCCCAAGCAGGTCTAGGAATCACCCCCTGAGCACAGAGTTGGGGATTGGTCCCAGCAAAAAAAGCAAGCAGTGAGAGGCAAGACTTAATGATAGAGGGTCAGGAGTCGAAGACATAGCAAAAAGCCATAGGGCTTTTGACTTGCCCGAGGCTGATCTGGGTTCAATCACCAGCATCCCATATGGTTTCCCCTAGCACAGCCAGGAGTAATTCCTGAGCGAAGAGCCAGGAGTAACCCCTGAGCATGACCGAGTGTGACCCAAAAAGCAAAAAAAAAATAAAATAAAATAAGACAAAAGGGCTAGAGAGATAGTACAGCAGGTAGGGCATTTGCCTAGCACACAGCAACCCGGGTTCTTAAAGACAGTAAGACACAGGATTGTAAATTATTCCACTCTGAGCATATTCTGACTCCCTATTGTCATTTAGATCAGAAGCCAAAATGCTGTAAATTAGGATGCAGCAATTTTTACTTTATTAGAGGGGCCAATCCCAGCAGAGCTGGACTCCACAGGCACAAATTTTCTAGGACTCTGTACACAGCACCCTCTGGGACCTTCGAGCATCCCTCGGCCCCTGGTCTGTCTGTACTCTACAGTACAAATCTTAGTGTTTTGTACATGGAAACGTGATCAGCCATCCCTTATTTTCTCTTCAAACTGTCTTGAGGCCCCTGATAAGCTGATACAAGACTGTCTTCTGCCTTCTCTGAAAAGTCCTGATGACCAACCGATGAGGAATTCCATGCCGGCCTCACAATGGCACTGGGCTGCCAACAGTTCTCTGGAAGTCAAAGGGAAATTACTTCAGATGCAGGAACACCTTTCTCTGAAGTTCCTCTATTGTGCGGTTAAACCCCTCTTACCAGGCTCTTTTCAAGTCTTTGGAGTATTATTAAATGATCCCTCTATTGATTTTCCGTGCTCATTCCGGGGAAAGCGGAATGGCTGGCCACACTAATGACTGCAGTCCACTCACTGGCCACAGGACAGACGCACAGGCAGGGTACACGGAGCTCTTCCTCCGAGAATCTCATCACTTAGATTCCGAGGCCTAGAAATAGGACAGGTGGGAAATAGGACACGAATCCAGCTCATCTCTCTTAAATATAGCACTGCTGCTATTTTTGTTACTTATCTTGGGAAATTTTACAAGTATTGGTATATTTTGCTATTCAGCATGAAACTGTGGCTTCGTTTCTACCTTTGAAATCCAAATTTCCAAGTAATCGCTCTGGGGAAGCGTTCCTCTGTGTTCAGCTTCATTCTCCACGGGCCATTTATTCATGAGGCCACCGAGCCACTAGAGGTTACAGGGAGAATTTCTCATGCCAGTTCTCATCTTAGAAGAACGGTATTGAAGACAAACACATCAATTTTTTAATGGGTAAGAGAAAAGGAACGGGCATTGCATAGAAGGGCAGGGGAGAAAGAGCGGGTCTCTGCAATCCCACATCATAAATAGTGAGGAAAACGCGAAGAAGTCAAGCCACAGGAGACACCACTTCACACCCATCTTATTAGCAAACGCTGATCAGATGTTAATCGGAAGATGTTAAACTGCAGAAACTCTCATACAAACTGACTTGAGGGAGGAACTATCTCAAGGGTCAAAGACACAGGAAAAACAAATTGGGGGGCTGGGATGTAAGGTCCAGGGGTAAGGGAGGCTTCCTGCATGGGCGAGACCCTTAGTGCAGTCCTCAGCTCTTCAGACACATCCACACACAAAATTGGATCTAGGAAAATACACATCCATGATCCATATCCCAGCTATTCTCCCCTAAGTGCATTACATGTGGTATATAGGAAACACTATAGAATCTGTAGCATGATATGAGATCTAATCAGTATGCACTCTACACATTCTATACATATAAAACAGACTGTATGCGACTTGCTAGTCTTCATTTTCTTAGATGCAATAATCCTGAAATATTTATGAGTGAAGAAGAGAAAGAGAAAAGTCAAGTGTGATAAAGGGCCCTTTAAGAGCGGAACCTGGGCCAGAGAGACAGCTCAGCGGGCTAGAGCTCACGCTTTACATGCCGGCGGCGGCTCAGGTTTGGTGCTCAGATGTTCTCCGGAGCACTGCCAAGGGCGTCTCTCAAGCCACGTGCCAGGAACAGCACCAGAGCACCACCAGCACTCAAACCCAGTAAAGTCCAAGTGTTGGAGCACACATTTGAGAAGGTGAGGGCCTGAGTTTGGTCCCCCATTGTCACAAGCCCTGTTCCCCCAGCCCTGTCAGGTAGACCCCAAACACAGAGCCTTGTTAGGGGTCAGCCCTACAATTAACATAGGTAAAAAAGCTTTTTTTTTTTTTTTTTTTGCTTTTTTGGGTCACACCCAGCAATGCTCAGGGGTTACTCCTGGCTCTGCACTCAGGAATTACTCCTGGCAGTGCTCGGGGACCATATGGGATGTTGGGGAATTGAACCTGGGTCAGCCACATGCAAGGCCAACGTCCTACCCTCTGGACTATTGCTGCGGCCCAGCAATACAAGATACAGAAAACTTGTATCTTTTAATGGGGCTCAGGCTCTGAGGAAAAAGCCCACATGTTTGTGATTCTAGGAGTCAGAGCCTCAGTACAGAAGTTGAATGTGGCTGATCCAGTTCCATATCTGTCCAACTCAGGTAGCGGCAACAGTATTGGGCCTGAGTGGCGTCAGCATCACCGGCTCCTCAGGCCCTGCACTGAGTCGTGGGCTGGTGGGCGACAACCCCTGAGAGCAGTCCCCAGAACCCCAGAGCAGCACTTGATTTAAATAAATTAATTAAAAATGAATGAATAAATGAATGAATGAATGAATGAATAAATAAATAAACCATGACACTGCCAATTTGGGGTGGTTTTCTTGGCGATTCCCTGATGATCTGCTACCTCAGTTTAACCACCTGTAAAGTGGGAATGATGGGACGTACCTGAGAGAGATTGGTAGATGTGAAATGAGGCCATTCATTGAGGTCGCTGGAGTAGAGAACTTACAGTCTCTGCTCTGTCACCGCCTTCAGTAGCTACTCATAACCACCGCTGTTGGCTTCAGTTTCTAGGTGCTGTAAGTGAAGCTGTGGAAAATTGAACTCTGTTGCTCAGTCACCAACTGGTGTCTGGAGCTACTGAAGGGGTGAACTTGTAGGTTCACATCTACCAAGTACCGGAGCTCACACATAGCAGTTCCCCACACCTTCCTCTCCCCACGCCCCCGCACCCCACAGTGATGGCATCAGAGCCCTTGCATGCAGAGCAAGGTTCTACCTGTGCTGAGCTCCGCCCTGACCCTCCTGCATCCTCAGTGAGCCAACGTTTAGAATGATCCAAATTCCATCGCCTGTAGAGAGGACAGCTCAGGTCTGCTACATTTCTCCTCAAAAATGCTGCACAGCCAAGGAAAGGAATAAGATGCATTAACATGAAGAGTATCAAATAATTAAAATAAATTAAAGGTTTTTATTTTATCCTTAAAGATTTTAGCTGCTCAAGCAACAAAGGGACTGATTACACCACTAAACTCCCATGATGAAGATGCATGAAAATGTTTTCATTTACAAGCACTCTGCTCTCTACTACAGCACTTTGTGTAAGAGCAAGAAATTACTATCTAAATGTTTAACAGGTGAATAATTACATAAACTAAGAATTATTCCTACAGTGAACTAATTTTCTCCCATTAAAATCATGTGGTTTGGTTTGGTTATCTTATTTCAGAGACATCCCCAAATGCCATGAACCCCAGCAGTGCTCGGGGCTTACTCCAGGCTCAGAGAACAAGAGGTGCCAGAGACAGAATCCAGGTGCCTTGAATGCAAAACATTGTCCAAGCCACTGAGCTATCTCTTTGGCCCATGGTTTTGGGTTTTTTTGTGGCCATACCTGGCGGTACTCAGGGGTCACCACTTGCAGTGGTCAATTGCATCAAATCCATGAAAAGCATGCTCAATCTTTTGAGCTATCTCTCTAGCTCAGGCCCATGTTTGAAATGAATATTTGGTGACAATGAAATAATCACTATCACTTATCTTTCCATTGTTCATAGATTTGCTCCAGTGGGTGCCAGTAACGTCTCCATTTGCCCCTGTCACGTGCAAGCATAGCCCAATGGCATCTGCTCATTCCAGGAACATGAAGAGCCTCAAACCATTCAGGTTTCTGACGAAGAAGTCTGACCATCTTGTAGATGGGTGGCCATGTGTTCTTTTGACATCCCGTGGAATTCAGTCAGTAACAGCTCTAGTCCAGTGGTCATCCCTAAATTGCATTATGTGTCCGGCCCATCTGTTTTTCATCATCCTGGCAAACAAGACAACATCCTTGATCCTTGATCATCAACGGAGGTCAGAACTCCGGATTCCTTCTCTCACTTGAGTAAAGCGTGATACTCCGAGCATGACTCTTTCAATTCCTCTGTGGGATACCCGAATAGCGTTCTCATCCTGTCTTCATGGGGCCCAGGTCTCTGAGGTGCAGGAAGAATGGTGGAGTTGAGAAGCTGTGCCGGAGGTTCTTCGTCTTCTTTACCACTTTGCCACTTCCTCGATGCTCTTGAAGGCGTTCCACGCTGCTCTCTTCCTCCTGCGTAGTAGCTGCTGGAGAGATAGTAAGTGGGGAGAGTGCTTGCCTTGCACCCAGGAAGACTGGGGTTCCATTCCCAGCATCCCATAGGGTCTCCAGAGCCCTGCCAGCAGTAAAAAATTCCAATCACAATATAATGCCAAACTTTTCATATAGAGATCCCCAAGATTTTACTTTGGGTGTGGGTGTGGTTGGGCTAAGGGGTCACACCCAGCAGTACTTAAGGCTCACTCCTGGCTTGGTATTCAGGGATCTCTCTTAGAGGGTTCAGGGGACCATATCAAGTGCTGGGAGTAAAATGAGGTGAGTCACACGCAAGGCAAACTTTCTCCCCTGTGCTATTGCCCTGGTCCCAGAGTCCTAAAGCTCTAAATATTAATATGCATCTATACACAAGGGTGTACATCTGCAACATTATGTATTTGGGTTTTTGCTTCCTGGGTCACATGAGTTAAAAAATCACCCAGGATGCTCAGGGGGTTACTCAGGAATCACTCCTGGCAGTGTTTGGTGTTTGGGTGCTTGGGACCATATGGGATGCTGGGGATTGAACCTGGGTTGGCTGCATGCAGGGCAAATGCCCTACCTGCTGTACTATCATTCCAGCCCCTGTTTGTATTTAAATACTTATATGTCACAGAGGAATACCTCCAGGTTTTTGTGGGGTTTTTTGTTTGTTTTTGCTTTTTGGGTCATACACAGCAATGCTCAGGGGTTAGTCCTGGCTTTGCACTCAGGCATCACTTCTGGCTACTTCTGGCTGGTTTTGGGGACCATATGGGATGCCAGAGATCAAACCCAGGTGGGCTACATGCAAGGAAAATGCCCCACCCACTGTACTATCGCTCTTCTCCCCCATGGGATTTTGATTGGTTGCTCTCACTGTTATGTGGGCTGTGACCCCTCACACCTGATTTCAATACCAGCATATCATTCATGGAAAGTAAACTGGTTTCAGATCACTTGATCACTTGATTAGGGTTTAGGGGGTCACACCTAGCAGTACTTGAGGCTTACTCCTGGCTCGCTACTCAGGGATCTCTCGTAGAGGTTCAGGGGACCATATCCAGTGCGGGGGATGAAATGGGGCCAGTCACACGCGAGGCAAGCTCTAGCCCCTTTACTGTTGCCCTGGTCTTCTCCACTCCTGGGTGAACACTTTCTCCACAAGAGAAAAACACAGAAAGGTTCAAAGTCGCACCGTGAAAGAGACAAAGGAGAAACCAAGTCATGAACCAAGCCAGGGCCTGAAATCCAGACCTTGGCTAGGGAGACAGGAGTTAAAAAGGAGGGAGCTGGTTTACTCTGGTCAAGGTGCAGATGCCACAACGAATGTGTAGAGTGGCCTGTCCGCAGATGGCAGATACAGCACCGCAGTACCACACAGCTAAGCAGGCAAAACAACAACCGTGCAATGCAGTTTGTGTGCAGAGACACAAGTAGATAGCTATGCAAGGGAATGAGAAACATCGAATTCATGGTCAAGGTAATCAATAGAATATGAGGAAAGGAAGTGAAGGGTCCAGGGGTGGTGGGGAGGATCAGGAACATCTGCCAGGCTTCGGCTCTGGTCCTGACTCCTAAATACAGATGTCTGTTATATAATTCTCTGTGGAGGGATTTGTGTGCCTGAAATGTTTCTCAACAAACTAGCATCCATATCATGAAATGGAAATTTTAAATGAAGTGTATCTCTAGAATGTAATTAATTGAAGTTGCAATCACAGACTTCCGAGTTACTTTTAAAATATTTCTACATCTTTATTTTTGGCAAAAACAAGATTTTCAAAGCGGAACATTTCATTTCTGTAGATAAATAGGACTGCTTTCTAATGAGACTGCTTTTCATTGTAATTCTTACTCAAATTTTGTTTAAAATTCAAACAGTCGGGCTGAAGAAATCATAGCAGGTAATAAGGTAACAGTCTTGCATTTGGCTGACCTGGGATTGATCTCTGGCACCAACTAGCCCTGCCAAGAGTGATCCCTGAGCAGAGCTTGGGAGTACGGCCTGAGCACCACCAGGTGAGACCCCCAAACCAAAATAAGATTGAGAGAGAGAGAGAGAGATCTGTAGATAGATAGATAGATAGATAGATAGATAGATAGATAGATAGATAGATAGATAGATAGATAGATAGATAGATAGATAGATAGATAGATAGATAGATAGATAGATAGATAGATAGATAGATAGATAGATAGATAGACAGACAGACAGATAGATGATAGATAGAGAGACAGAGATAGATAGATAGATAGATAGATAGATAGATAGATAGATAGATAGATAGATAGATAGATAGATAGATAGATAGATAGATAGATAGATAGATAGATAGATAGACAGACAGATGATAGATAGATTGATAGATATAGATAGGTAGGTAGACAGACAGACAGACAGATAGATACATAGAGATAGACAGAGACAGATAGATGATAGATAGATAGACAGACAGAGACAGAGACAGATAGATGATAGATAGATAGATAGACAGACAGACAGATAGATAGAGATAAAGACAGATAGATGATAGATAGATGATAGATAGATAGATAGATAGATAGATAGATAGATAGATAGATAGATAGATAGATAGATAGATAGATAGATAGATAGATAGACAGACAGATATTCACACACCTACATGGAGGGAAAACTCTTACCTAAAAAAATATTTTAAAATTTGGGGGGGGGGGCGATAGCCCAGCGGGAAGGGCGTTTGCCTTAGCGGCCGGCCTGTGCCGCTCAGGTTCGATCCCGGCATCCCATATGGTCCCCGAGCGCCGCCAGGAGTAATTCCTGAGTGCAGAGCCAGGAGTAACCCCTGAGCATCGCCGGGTGTGACCCAAAAAAAAGCAAAAAAAAAAAAAAAAAATTCTAAAATTTGAAAGAGGGAGTTTTAAAAAGGCCGCAAGCTTGCCCAGTGCAGAGGTCATTTAATTCTTTCAGTGTACTTTAAATTTAGGGGGAACTCTGTGGCTCAGAACAGCCTTGGGTGACTAAGTCAGTTTTCCTGGACTTGACCAGGCAAGTATCAAACAGTCTCATCAATGAAACAGGTTCAATTAGCTTTTTTTTTTTTTTTTTTGCTTTTTTGGGTCACACCCGGCAATGCTCAGGGGTTACTCCTGGCTCTGCACTCAGGAATTACTCCTGGCGGTGCTCGGGGACCATATGGGATGCCGGGGATCGAACCCTGGCTGGCACAGGCCGGCCGCATGCAAGGCAAACGCCTACCCGCTGGGCTATCGCCCGGCCCTCAATTAGCTTTTAAGAAAGGAAAAACAAATGCACTGAGGGGCCAGGAAGATAGCGGGAGCCAACATTTGGCAGCTGGCTGGAGCTTCAACAGAGCCCGGAAATCACATGGTTCCTGGACCCTCAAAACTACCCCTGAAGTCGGCCCTGAGTTACAGGGGAGAAAAGGGAAGGGGCCAGAGAGATTGCAGGGTAGTTAAGGCACTTGTTAGCACCTGTCTGCTCCTGATTCAGTCCCAGGCACCATCTGTGGTCCCCTCCTGAACCAAACCAGACGTGATCACAGCCAGGTGTGACCCAACAAGAACCCCTTAAAGAAGAGAGCCGCTGTGGGGACCAGGGAGGCGCAGAGAGAGAGCACTTGCCTCACGTTAGAACGCCCTGGAGTCTGTCCCCGACCCCTCCCCCAAGTATATTTCTTTTAGCTAATTAAAAGAATGTTAGATGCTGCCACATTTCTCCTTACAGCACCCTCAAAGCAAGCTGGGTTCTGAACTTGCCCAGATCTCCGAACCACCGTGTAACTTACGGACATAAACGCTTCGGCCTGGGGAATGCCAACGACCCCTCCGGAAGACAGTACTGGGTGCCCGGTCCTGAGTGCGGCTGGGATGAGGACCCCGGCAGGGAGACAATCTCGGCGCAGTGACTAACAGACCTGAGCTGCTTGGGAAGCCAAGGGCGTTTGCACGGGACCTCTCGTCCTTTCTGACCCCTTCACCCTGATCCAGCGTGGGGCTCAAAGCTCCTTTAAAAACAGCAACACAGGGGCCTTGTGCTTCCTGCCCCGTGGATACCGGCTGTGGGGGGCAATAAAGGGTTGCTGGGCAGGAGGGAGCCCCAGGAGGAGGGTTATGGGGCGGGAGGAGCCCCAGGAGGAGGGTTATGGGCGGGAGGGAGCACCAGGAGGAGGGTTATGGGGCGGGAGGGAGCACCAGGAGGAGGATTATGGGGCAGGAGGGAGCACCAGGAGGAGGGTTATGGGGCGGGAGGAGCCCCAGGAGGAGGGTTATGGGGCGGGAGGAGCCCCAGGAGGGAGGGGGTTATGGGGCGGGAGGAGCCCCAGGAGGAAGGTTATGGGGCGGGAGGAGCCCCAGGAGGAGGGTTATGGGGCGGGAGGAGCCCCAGGAGGAGGATTATGGGGGGAGGGAGCACCAGGAGGAGGGATTATGGGGCAGGAGGGAGCCCCAGGAGGAAGGTTATGGGGCGGGAGGAGCCCCAGGAGGAGGGTTATGGGGCAGGAGGGAGCCCCAGGAGGAGGGGTTATGGGGTGGGAGGAGCCCCAGGAGGAGGGTTATGGGGCGGGAGGGAGCACCAGGAGGAGGATTATGGGGGGGAGGGAGCACCAGGAGGAGGATTATGGGGCAGGAGGGAGCCCCAGGAGGAGGATTATGGGGCAGGAGGGAGCACCAGGAGGAGGGTTATGGGGTGGGAGGAGCCCCAGGAGGGTTATGGGGCGGGAGGGAGCACCAGGAGGAGGATTATGGGGGGGGGAGGGAGCACCAGGAGGAGGGATTATGGGGCAGGAGGAGCCCCAGGAGGAGGGTTATGGGGTGGGAGGAGCCCCAGGAGGAGGGTTATGGGGTGGGAGGAGCCCCAGGAGGAGGGTTATGGGGCGGGAGGAGCCCCAGGAGGAGGGTTATGGGGCGGAGGAGCCCCAGGAGGAGGGTTATGGGGTGGGAGGAGCCCCAGGAGGAGGGTTATGGGCGGGAGAAGCCCCAGGAGGAGGGTTATGGGGTGGGAGGAGCCCCAGGAGGAGGATTATGGGGCAGGAGGGAGCACCAGGAGGAGGGTTATGGGCGGGAGAAGCCCCAGGAGGAGGGTTATGGGGTGGGAGGAGCCCCAGAAGGAGGGTTATGGGGTGGGAGGAGCCCCAGGAGGAGGGTTATGGGGTGGGAGGAGCCCCAGGAGGAGGGTTATGGGGCGGGAGGAGCCCCAGGAGGAGGGTTATGGGGTGGGAGCAGCCCCAGGAGGAGGGTTATGGGGGGGGAGGGAGCACCAGGAGGAGGGTGAAGGGCGGGAGGAGCCCCAAGAGGAGGATTATGGGGCGGGGGCTCAGGTGTGTGGGAGGGGCAGAGAAATCCGTCAGCCGCGGGCGCTCGTCCTAGGCGAACTCCAAAAGCGCCCCAGGATCCTCCCGGGGCTGGTCATTCACGGCCAGGGCGTGCCCACTGTGCAGCCGGTGTCGGGGGGTCCCCCGGGGTCACAGACCCGGCCTGGCTTCTCCAGGCTTCCGAGCCGGCCCGCCCTGCCCCGCGGGCGCGGTGCCGCCCTGCTTGTGGGGTAAACACGGCCCAGAGGAGTCGAACCGGTTCCGATGGCAGGGCACACCCTAGGCCCTCAGATGGCAGGGCACACCCGACCCTCGCAGCCACGGCAACACCTTCTGGCCAGGACACTGGGCCCCCGGCCGGGTCTCAGAGGAACACGGGAGTTTCTGGGTGCACTCCAGCCCACACACACACACACACACACACACACACACACATACATACACAAAGTACACACCACACCACACATACCCGCACATACAAAAACCACACATACACAAACCACACATTCATGCCAAACACACAAGCCACACACCACATACACACCACACATGCACACATACATTTACAAACCACACATGCCCACCACACAAACACATGCACACACATGCACATGTACACAACTTCCCCCTTCCGCCCCCGCCCCACACACACGGGCTGAGAGTCGCTAACACACAGCGTATGACTTGATAAGATTCTAACTAGGAGGTCTGCGCCTAGGTGGGCACAGCCTTGCAGGAGGAAACAGGGTTCTCCAAGTGCAAAACACAGGAGGAGGGAAGGGAAGGGATTGAACTAGGGTCTCAGGCGTGGACCCTAGTCAGGCACATGCTTGGAGTATAGGAGACCCAGGTTCCATCACCTACACACACGGTCCACCAAACCTGCCAAGGGTGCCCCCACACAGAGCTGAGGGTGTTCCCCAGCACATAAGACAGCAACAGTGCCAACGTTGTCAATGCCCACACAAGGGCCGGGGGTGTGGAGCTCGCCGAGTGTCAGCACCTGGGTGCTGGAGGCGGCTCACGCACACACAAGCACAGTCTCATGGACACCGGCCGCCTCCCTCCTTCCTCACCAAGCTCTGGGAGTGGGTGCTCTGGGCCCTCGGTGAGCCGAGACAGGTGAGCCGAGACAGGTGGGCCTCGGAAAGCCGAAGCTTCCACTCCCCGCTCCTGGGGCAAACGGGCCACCCGGCCTTGGGCCCGGCCCAGCTGGCTCCTTTCCTGTGGGCTGGGCAGAGCTGGAGGTGACCTGCCGAGCTGGTGGGAACCGGCGCGCCCCCGAATCCTTTCCGTGGGATCACAGCAGGAACAACAGATCCTGCGAATTCAAGTTCTGGCCTAGCCCGACTTCCCCGCACCCCAGAGATCTCACTGCCTCTCCCTGGAGGAGGACCCGGCTTTAGGGGACCCTGACGGAGCAGCCCCCACCAGGAGGGGGTCAGCCCCCTGAAGCCTCCTTTCAGCAGTGAAGCAGGAGGCGCCTCAGCCCTTGTCCTTTGCTTCCCTCTTGCCGTGGACTTTCCCCCCTTCGCTCCTCCTCTTCCCTTCTTGACCCCGGGAGACCCCCAGAAGGCTGGTGAGGGGGCAGGCAGGCAGCAAGGCCGCGAAGTCCTCCCGGCAGAAAAGGCTCCTCCCGCCACGTGAATGGGGCAGAGAGCAGCAGGGCTGGGTCTGGACTTGCTCTTCTGTTCTGCCACTGGAACTGGGGGGTGTGTGTGTGTGTGTCTGTGTGTGTCTGTGTGTCTCTGTGTGTCTGTGTGTGCCTGTGTGTGTCTGTCTGTGTATCTGTGTGTCTGTCTGTGTATGTGTCTGTGTCTGTGTGTGTCTGTGTGTGTCTGTGTGCCTGTGTGTGTCTATCTGTGTGTGTCTGTGTGTCTGTGTGTGTCTATGTGCCTGTGTGTGTCTGTGTGTGTGTCTGTGTATCTGTGTGTGTGTCTGTGTGTCTGTGTGTGTCTGTGTATCTGTGTGTCTGTCTGTGTGTGTGTCTGTGTGTGCCTGTGTGTGTCTGTATGTGTCTGTGTATCTGTGTGTGTGTCTGTGTGTGTCTGTGTGTGTCTGTGTGTGTCTGTGTATCTGTGTGTGCCTGTGTGTCTGTGTGTGTATCTGTGTGTGTCTGTGTGTGTCTGTGTGTGTCTGTGTATCTATGTGTGCCTGTGTGTGTCTGTGTGTCTGTGTATCTGTGTGTCTGTGTGTGTCTGTGTGTCTGTGTATCTGTGTGTGCCTGTGTGTGTCTGTCTGTGTGTCTGTGTATCTGTGTGTCTGTGTGTCTGTGTCTGTCTGTGTCTGTGTCTGTGTGTGTCTGTGTGTCTGTGTGTGTCTGTGTATGTCTGTGTGTCTGTGTGTCTGTGTGCCTGTGTGTTTGTGTGTGTGTCTGTGTGTGTCTATGTGCCTCTGTGTGTGTCTATGTGTCTGTGTGTATCTGTGTTTGTGTGTGTCTGTGTGTCTGTGTGTGTCTGTGTGTGTCTGTGTGTCTGTGTCTGTGTGTGTCTGTGTGTCTGTGTGTCTGTGTGTGTCTGTGTGTGTGTCTGTGTGTCTGTGTGTCTGTGTGTGTCTGTCTGTGTGTCTGTGTGTCTGTGTGTGTCTGTGTGTGTCTGTCTGTCTGTGTGTCTGTGTGTCTGTGTCTCTATGAATCTGTGTGTCTGTGTGTGTCTGTGTGTGTCTGTGTGCCTGTGTGTGTCTGTGTGTCTGTGTGTCTGTGTGTGTCTGTGTCTCTGTGTGTCTGTGTGCCTGTGTGTCTGTGTGTGTGTCTGTGTCTCTGTGTCTGTGTGTCTGTGTGCGTGTGGTCACTTTAACTTCAGTGCTCTTTGGGGGCTTCAAAGGCAAGTAGTCACCTGAATCATAAAGTTTCAGACGAGTTGAGTTCAAAGTTTTATTTCCTCCTGCTCAGACCCTCCATAAATTAGGGCAAAGGTAGCTGGAATCTGCCTCCTGCCAGCGCTCCCCGGGATTACTGAGGTTGGCTAAGCCGTGTGCTCTTGCAAACCAGGTGTAACAAGACCTGGGTGGTGGAGGGATCGGGGTTGTTTGTGGAACTTTCTCCTCCCGGCGGCAGCAGGCGCCCGCCTGTGTCCCTGGAGCCGTCCTACCGGCTCGCCACCAGAGCAACCTGGCGCAGACCTGCCTTTGTTAGCAAGCCGGGGCAGAGCACGCTGCACCCTGCCCGGAGCTGCCGCAGGAAGGAGGAAGGGGGTCAGAAAGCGTCTGAGCAGCAGGCTTGGAGTACTTCTCCCCAACCACACACACCGCACGCACGCATACACATGTTCACGAGCACACACACACACACACACACACACACACACACACACACACACACACACACACACCGTCTTTGGGAGCCTAATTTCTGAACTCAACGAGAAACATTATTCAAAGAGAAATAATGCCTCCGAGACCACCACCCAGGAGCAAATGAAGTATTCTTAGTCTTCAAGAAACAGAAGCGAGTCCAAGCAAGCATTCTCCACAAATCTAAGACACTCAGATTTATGAATTCTTCCTGCTCAGGGTTTCCTTAGCTTCGTGGATTGTCCCCACTCACTCCTGTTCTTAGTCTTTTCTAAGATTCTTCTAAAAAATCAGAATGTCAGAAGCACCCGCAAAATTGCTGTTTGTTCTGAGTCTGCCCCACAGCAGCCAAGAGCTCAGGACGCAGAAGCAACTAGCAGGGCTTGAATCCAGCTGCAGCCGAGCCACGTGGGGTCCTCTTCCCAGTGGGACTGTTTCCCTGGGGGACGCTCAGAAACCACAAGCAGGGATTATCTGGGTGAGGCAGGAGGCAATTTAGGAGCCCCAGAAGAGGGGTGGGCTCAGGTGGCCTGGATCCAGCTCCAATCATCACAGCCCGTGCTCGTCTGTAGGATCTGTGCCCTCCACAACCCCCAGGAAGGTGGATGGGGTGAGCACCTCGGTGCCCTGTAGCATGAGCCCATTGATTGGGTTGGGGCCTTCCAGATTGAGTGCAGTTAAGAACCAGCAGGGGGCTGTCTGGTAGCAGAAAACGGTAGGGAAAGTAAAAGGTTTCCCCACTCTTTCGTGCAGTGATAGAAAGCAACTGGCCCCGGAGAGCCCAGAGCCCTGGTTGATACACGAGCCCCCGTGGATAAGGAGGCACTGAGCAAGGACTGCACTGCCAGGGACCCTCGGGGACCTTCCCCCCCTGGTCTCCCTGGGACTCCAGATGCTCCTGCTCCCAGTTCAGACTTGCGGGCACCATCTGGGATAGGCCCGTTGCTGCTTTCTTCCTCCAAGATGGTGTTCTTTTTTTTATAGTGCTTTTTCTCAGCGGTTCCCTAAGTATTTTACGGAAGAATATAAATCCATCTCTGATTGTGGGGGAAATAGACTTTTTTAGGGAACTGAAACTAGAAAATCCTTTGACTAAAATAATTTCTTCTTTCCTTCAAAGACTCTCAGTACTAGAGTGAAGCTAGCTGGGTGGTAAATAAATTCAAGGTCTTGGGAAAAATAATCTGAAGATTGTTTTGTTTTATTTTATTCTATCTGAGTCAGTTTAGAAACGCAATGATAATTCAAAATAGACTGGAATTTGACTTCTGCCCTTACAGATGAGCACTGACAAGTGTCCTTAAGAGATGAAAATTAGATGCCAATCATCATGGCACAAAAAGACCAAAAGTTCCTCAAGGAGATGAATGGAACGAGGCTCATCTGAGTTACTGACCACTCCTTTCTCAACGTTCTTCTTGCCAGAGATTAAATTACACAAATATCTATCAGTTTTATGATAATAAGCCTATCAAACTTGTTTCATTAAACATTCTCCCTTCTCTAACAACTGTCTAAAAAGGATTTTCCCATTTAGCACCCCATCAATCCGGCATTATGAGATCCCTTGTATCAAATATTAATATTTGTATAGTTATTAAAGTATTTGATGATTTGTACTGGGACTCTAAAATTAAATATAGCATGTCATTTATAGTCTAGGAAAGATTGTAAGTGGGAAATTATTTTTTAGCCTTTGGTATTTGCTGAAACAACAAGCAGAGGGACGTTTTTAAGTGGTGTATAGTATAACACCGAAACACTTTTCAAAATCAGTGCATTTAAGCAAAATCTTTTGCATTACCTGGTGCAGTATTTTGTCATCACTTTTAAGCTGTGTTTAGCCAAGGACTCTTTTCCAACAAAATGGTAAAGAGAAGCCAAATAAAGAAGAGAGAAGAACAACAGAAGCGTTGAGGGGCCAGTGTAGCCGCCCGCCATAAAAGCACCAATAGGGTTCTAGCACATTTGAAAGTTCATGCCATGGCCTGAGATTATTGAAAAGAAAATAGCTAAAAGACGCTGAGAGGACATGGCCTTTCCCTGCCATTGTGTGTGTGTGTGTGTGTGTGTGTGTGTGTGTGTGTGTGTGTAATATTGCTCAACTAATAACCATTTCTTAGCTGTACCATTTTTTGCTCACCCTGAAAATTTTGTGTGTTTTCTGTTTGGGGCCACACCCAGCAGTACTCAGGTCTTACTCCTGGCTCTTTGCTCAGGGATCACTCTTGGAGCGACTCAAGGGACCATATGTGATGCCAGGAATCAAACCCCAGCGGGCAGAGCACAGCAAACGCCCTTCCTATTGTACTCTCTCTCTCTCTCTCTCTCTCTCTCTCTCTCTCTCTCTCTCTCTCTGTCTCTCTCTCTCTCTCTGTGTCTCTCTCTCCAATCATTGTGAGTCTTTGTGCATTTTATGACCACATGTAAAAATGAATTGTGCTCCTCTGAATTTCAAGCTCTGTTATTTTAGGTCCTCATCGCAGCGGAAAATACACATGATATCAATGAAGTTGTTTATATAAATATCTCCACATTGTAGGAAAACACGAGCATCTCAAAAAAATTATAATAAAAAAGATGGTTCAAAGCCAGCTAGAACTTTGAGACTATTTCTTGCAGAGATCCTGCATTTAAATTTGCATCCAAAATACAGAGGACTGGCCCAGAGCAATTGTCCAGCGAATAAGGCTTTTGCCTTTCATGCAGCCACCCCAGGTTCAATCCCCGGCATCCCATATGGTCTCCTGAGCACTGCCAGGAGTAATTCCCTGAGTGCAGAGCCAGGATTAACCCCTGAGCATTGCTGGCTGTGACCCAAAAAGAAAAAAAAAAATCAAAACACAGAGGACCTGAAAGTTGCAGAACTTTTCTAAGAGCCCAAAGGTATGTTCCAAACTGGAATATCGTCCCCTTTTCTCCAGCCAGGTGTTTTTCTCCCTTCTCTATGCATTGCGGTGAATGCACGAAGAGGAAATGTTTGCAACTGGAAAGTATCAAAGTTCACTCTGGGCACAAGTTGCTACTTCTCCTTAGACCACCCCAGTCCGGGTCAAGCTTCATCGAGGTCAGAGCATGGTGTGTGTCCATCAAAGATCACAGAAGCATCTTGTCACTCCCCATGTGGCCGACGAAAGATTCTGGATCCATCAGGGAACAAAGTGTACTCGGGTGCCCTGACTTACCAGGCGACGTGCCTTCTCCGTCACAAAGATCGCTCGCGAGGCTGGAACTTGGGCCAGGAGAAGCTACCTTTGAGAAGCACTTTCACACCTAATTTCTTGAGCAAAGATCCAGGAGTGGCTACCACAGAGACTGAACTCATAAACCCTGAGCATTAACTCACGGGCTGCTTGCAAAAGGCTATGAGGTTCTAGTGGCCTTTAACTAATAAAAGGCAATTCTTATGCCATTCTTATTATTGCATAATCATTGTCACCTCTTTCTTTTAGATTTTTTTGTTGTTGTTGTTTATTTTGCTTTTTGGATCACACTTGGCAATGCTCAGGGGTTACTCCTAGCTCTGCATTCAGGAATCACTCTCTGCTTCAGTCTATTTTGACATAAATTTCTCTCTTGATCTCTGCAGAAAAATACTCGAGAAAGATTTAGCATAAACCAAATGAATGTATTAGCTTCCAGTCAGCTTCCTGTGGCAGCCTCGCTTCTGTGCAATAGAGCCCCATGGATGGCGTCAGTGATTGCCTACACACGTGTGCTGCAAACATCTCATGTCAGCAACGGCAGATGCTTTCAGGAGGACAGGCACAGCCCACTGAGGGGAGGCAGCTGGACAAGGGGCGGGTCTGAGAAGGAAGGTGACCCCAACAATTGGTTGCCGATGACTGATCTGTAATGAGTTTCCAGTGGTGGAGAAAGAGGCAGAGGTGGGTATCTGATTCTGAATATGGCTTGGCAGATGGGGGTGGTCGTCTTCTCTAATATTCTCCCTGGTACTCAATCAATGAGCATGTATAAGATCCATTTTATTCTCGTGACATTATCCCACACAGCCTTGATGTTTGTCTTTACTGGGGGCTGGGGGTGGGCAGATGCCATTTTTGTGTTTGTTTGTTACTGTGCTGGATCACATGCTTTGTGGTGGTGCCAGAGAACATGCTTGGATCATACTTGGTGATGTGGGGTAATGCCAGGAATAGAACCAGGGCGTCTCACATGCCAGCAGGTCCTCCATCACTGAGTCACACCCCAGGGCCGGGATGGCCATATGTCTTCATCTCTGTGCTCACTGCAGAGCTGAAAGCTTCCTCGAGCAAAGCTAAAGAGAAAGAGAAGCAGGTCAGAGAGATAGTAAAGAGGATGGGGTGCACGCAGCTGACCCAGGTTAGATCCCCAACATCTCACATGGACCTGAGCACCACCAGGAATGACCCTTGAGCGCAGAATCAGAAATAAGCCCTCAGCATTGCTGAGAGAGAGAGAGAGAGAGAGAGAGAGAGAGAGAGCCCACAGTGGATTGCATGGCACCTGTTCACCTACTGTACAAAAAGAGCAAAGTACACTTGAAAATCTCAAGGCTGATAGCAAAGTGCCTCATGCTTTGGATAGAGACTCACACTGGAATTAGATTTTGGCAGCAAAGATGAAAAGTTCAGATGACTTTGTCCATGCTCATGTGAAAACATGAGCCACTCACCGGTGGCTTTTGTTTTGTTTTATGTTTTTGGGTCACACCCAGTCATGTGCAGGGGTTACTCCTGGCTCTGCTCTCAGGAATCACTCCTGGCAGTGCTCGGGAACCATATGGGTTGCCGGGAATAGAACTCAGTTTGGCCGTGTGCAAGGCAAACACCCTCCCTGCTATACTATTGCTTCGGTCCATTGGTCATTTCTTTAAGAGCATCACTGAGATCTAACTGACACACCACACCCTCACTCTGAACGCCATGGCAGGCAGCTCGCGGATGTCAGAAAACAGGTGCAGCCAGCAAGAGCTTCAGAATACCACGGCCCTGAGATGTTCCCTCCTACCCAACTATACTTCATCCCTTTATATAAAGTTCCAGTCTCAAGAAGTCATAATTGTGCTTCCTTCACTGGTGGGTTGATGCTCCTGGGAGCTGGAGCGACACAGCTTGCCGGGCTGAGCACATGCTCCAGGCTGGTTCTTGGTGCTGCACGGTTCCCTGAGCACTGCCAGGAGCACTGCCAGGAGCAACCCTTGGGCTGGAACTGGGAGGAGCCCTGGAGCACTGCTCGATGTGATCCCCCACAATTAAAAGAAACGTGCCTCTCATTTTATAACAATGATGCCAGTACAAATGAAGGTTTTTGCATCTGACCTCTTTCTTTTAGCATGTGCTTTCGAGATTCCCTCCCTATTGTTTTGGGGAAAAAGAGTGAGCTGCTAACCTGTGTGTGATCCCCAGCACTCCAGAGAGTCCCCTGAACCACACAGGAGTGATCCCTAAGCATAGAGTCAGGAGTAATCTATGACCCTTGACAGACAGGGTTCCTCCCAAACACACAAACATCAAATGTGTTTCACTACTTGATTCCTTCTTAATGTTGGGTACTATTCCACTTTATTTTTATTTTATTTTATTTTATTTTTTTAGCTTTTGGGGTCACACCCAGCAATGCTCAGGAGTTATTCCTGGCTCTACACTCAGGAATTACTCTTGGCGGTGCTCAGGGGACCATATGGGATGCGCGGGGATCGAACCCAGGGATCGGGCATGTGCAAGGCAAACACCCTACCCCCTGTGCTATGGCTCCGGCCCCCTATTCCACTTTATAAGGCTACCACATTCTGCAACTTTTTTTATAAGCTAATGGACATTACAATTATTTTAGTGTTTTGAAAGATGCTGCTAAGAAAATTTACATATGGGGGCAGGCGCATTAGGACAATAGATAGGGCATTTGCCTGGCACGTGGCCAACCCAGTTCAATCCCTGGCATCCCATATGGTCTCCCCAAGCATGGTCAGGAGTGATTCCTGAGTGAAGAGCCAGAAGTCACCCTTAGTATCATCGGGTATGACCCAAAAAGGAAAAAAAAAGGAGAATTCACCTGTGTATCCTTATCTGGACCACTGTCAGCACGGCTCAGAGCCAGATTCTCAAGAAGGAATTGTTGGGCTTATGGTTCACTTATTTACTCTTTTAAGTCACTGCTGGTCTGTTCTCCAAAACCACTGCTTCATTTTTTTATTTTCATCAGAGGATACACATGTCCGCATTCCTGCACCTCCTTGCCATTACTTTCTGCTGTCGTTCCTTCTGGGAGAGTGGTGCTGAGCCACTGTTCTGGGGTGTTTGCCTGCCGGCCAGAGCTGGCATGAGGATGTTCTGGTGTTCACCCTTGCCCAGGGCTGGCTGTCCAGTACAGGCTGGTAGCTATGAACAGGGCTCATTTGAGAAGCATCTCTTCTCATGCGTATTACTACAACTTCCCTGTTGACTTGTCTATTCAAATAGTTTGCAAGGCAGGCACCCTACCCACTGTACTTACTACCTTTCTGGCCTCTTCACTTTTGTGTTTTTAAACATTTGGGTAAGGGGACAGTCCCAGCAGTTCTCAGGGGACCATGCAATGCCAGCAATGGAACCCAGACCTCCGACATGCAAAACTGCAGAGGTCCAGACTGCTGAACTTGCTCTCCCAGACCTGGCTCTAAACTTTAATGTGAATAAGTTTTCTCCAAAATTGTTTTGGTTTAATATTTCTTCAAAAATGAATATTTTTACTACACATATGTTTGTATATATGTATATATAAAGTTTAGCAAAACACTGAAAATAATGCATCCTCAATAAGTGCATAAATATTTATGTGTTTCATAAATGGTAAAAGGATCACAGTATTTATATAAATATTGTCACCCATATCATAATTTAGTAAATTGCATGAATTTTACTGTTTTTATGTCATTCATGACATTTCTTTTAAAACCACTGTTACGAGCAGGGGGTGGGGGCTTAATTGTCTGTTGCATTCAGGAACCCCAGGTCCAATCCCTGGAACCACACGGTTCCCCAAGCACTATCAGAAGTGACTCCTGATGGGGATTGAGCAAGGCAGAGCCTTCGTCTTGCACATGGCGGATCTAGGTTCCATCCCTGCATCCCATATGGCTGGGCCCTGAGTCCTGCCAGGAGTAATTCCTGACTCTAGAGCCAGGAGTAACCCCTGAGCATCACTGGGTGTGACCCAAAAAGGAAAAAAAAAGTGACACCTAAAAACAAAAATATAAAACACCCAAAAGGAAGAAGTACTTCAGAGAACAACTTGGATCAATACTTTTAATACTTTTACGATCAAAAAAAATCGTAGGCATTTATTATGAGGAAAACATCAATAATATATGGTAATCAATCAATATGTTTGAATAAAACAAGTAAATTTCCACACATTGTTTTCTGCCAGTATTCCTGGGTGCCTAGACAAACACAGAAAAATTATAATTAATTACAAACGGGCAATCATCTCCTTGGGCCCAGGAGTAAAGCCGAAAGAAAAGCAAACGCCTCAAATTATAACCCAAACCGAAGTTCTGTGTAGATTTGAGTGTAAACCGGAAGCAACTTCCCTTATAACTAGTAAATTCGGTGGGGGTGAGGAGAGGGGGGACTTTGAGCCTTGCCTGGAAGGTTGCCAACGACAGACACTTGAGAATATTTTAAGGTAATTAGCATTTTGTCTCTGTGTCAGTAAAAGCAGGCTTTTGGCTGCTCCTAATTTCCTTTGGGTAGCGAGACCCTGGTATGAATGGGCGAGTGTAAAGGCCAGCGGATACTGCGCAAACAAAAGCACAATTAGGGAGGGCACGTTAATGAGGAGAGGGGGCTTTATGCGGGCTCAATTATGAGCCCAGAACCCGGCTCTATTTTCCGGGGAGAGAAAACACATCAATCTGGCTGGAAGAATATTTTCCATGAAAATGAACCGCGCAAGGCGCCGCACAGAGCCAGCCACGGAGTCACCCGTCAGGTGCGTCCTGGTGCGGGGCCATCGGACCGCTTAGGGGCTGCGTACCGCTTCAGACCCCCGAAGATGGAGCACCCTGAGCTGCAGGAGACTCTCCAAAGGCAAAGACACAGAAAGCTGGACCATCTGCTTCGCTTCCCAGCGTTCAGCCGTCAGAGGCGGGTGCAGGGTGGCGGCTGCGGTGCCCAGAGAAACGCTGACCCAGGCTTCCGTGGCGTCCCAGCGCTGACTTTGCTCTCCCTAACATGATCAATAGGTCTGCAAGAAGGAGGACAGATACAGAATGACTGCATTCATTCGTGGGGGGGTTATTTCATATTATTTTATTTTATTTTAGCACAAAGCTGTTCATGACTGGGTATCATACAGTGTTCCTTCCTGCACCCGTCCCTCCACCAATGCGCCTCTCCCATCACCTATGTCCCCAGGTTCCCTCCCCTTCTGCCCCCAGTCTGCCTATATGGCAGGCACTTTTCTTCTTTCTCCATTTGTAGGTTTTAAAGGAAAACTAGTATGAGACTAGTATCCAAGGCTGGTGGAAATAGGGGCCAGGAGGACGCACCAATGGTTGAATTCTAGCGCATGTACATGGGGGCGGAGGGTAGGTGAGATAGAGAAGGGACCAGTTTGAAATAACAGTTGAAAATTGTAACGCCAGTCTGGAAGCGAATATTGAAAGTAGGTCAAGGGATATACATGATATTCAGGATAACCCTTCACAGTCCATATTGCAAACCAGAATGTACAAAGGGAGAGAGAGACAGAGACAGTGAGACAGAGAGACACAGAGAGACAGAAAGCCTGCCATAAAGGCAGGGGTATGGCGGGTGGGTGGGAGGGAAACAGGGCACACTGGTGTGGGGAAATGTGCACTGGTGGAGGGATGGGGGGTTGGAACAGTGTATGACTGAAATCCGCCACCAACAGCTTTGTAAGTGTCCATCACACTGTGATTCAAGAAAAAAAAATATAAATTAAAAAAGAGGGACCAGAGCGATAGTCCAGCAGGTAGGCTGTTTGCCTTGTACTCAGCCATCCTGGGTTTGAAACCCAGCATCCCATATGGTCCCACGAGCACCGCCAGGAGTAATTCCTGAGTGCAGAGCCAGGAGTAACCCTTTGAGCATTACCAGGTGTGATCCAAAAAGCAGAGAGAGAGAGAGAGAGAGAGAGAGAGAGAGAGAGAGAGAGAGAGAGAGAGAGAGAGAGAGGAGCCATAGACCAACCGGTAAGGCGCTTGCTTGCATGCGGTTGAACTGGGTTTGATCCCCGGCATCCCATATGGCCCCCAAGCACTGCCAGGAGTAATTCCTGAGTGCAGAGCCAGGAGTAACCCCTGAGCATCACTGGGTGTGACCCAAAAAGCAAAAAAACAAACCAAAATCGCATGTGCAAGGCCAGTCCCGCATGGGAAAGCAAACCCACGAGCTCTTTGGGGAAAGGCAGACCGAGCTGCTTCCTGTGGCAAGGAAGGGCTCAAGCAGCACCCTCGGCCTTCCTTTAGCGAGCGAGTGTGGACCTAAGTAACGAGGTGCCTAAGCCCAACTGAGCAGCTCTGGCCTGCTGCAGAGGCCTGGTGTCATACTTGAATGCATTTTTAGATGCATAGACTAGTTCGAGTTCGGGTCAGAGCTATAGTCCAGCGGGGAGGGCGTTTGCCTTGCACACGGCTGACCCAGGTTTGATCCTCGGCATCCCACATGGTCACCTGAAGGCCGCCAGGAGTAATTCCTGAGTGCAGAGCCTGGAGTAACCCCTGAGGATCGCCGGGTGTGACCCAAAAAAGCAAAAAATAAATAAATAATAATAATCATGATAATAATAATAACAATAACAATAATAATACAAACAGTAATACAAACAATAATGGAGACTCGCAGACATGGGGCAGAGCTGCTACTGACTCTCCTGTGTGACCAGCTGCTCACGAGGCACCCAGGAGGGATGGTGGGTTCTAGTCCTGGCCCACCACCCCAGCAGAGCCTCGCAACAAGCCAGACGACCCCCCCACTCCATGAGGGGCCTCCATTTTCCACATCCGGACTTCTCTCTTGTCAGACCTCCACCCAGCAGACCAGCCTATCAGCGCCCGGCTCATCGAAGTTCCACCCTGCAGCAGTCTGTCTTAAATCCGGCTCAGGTATGCCGGTCCAGAGACTCGCAGACATGGGGCAGAGCTGCTACTGACTCTCCCTGTGACCAGCTGCTCACGAGGCACCTGGGAGGGATGGTGGGTTCTAATCCTGGCCCACCACCCCAGCAGAGCCTCGCAACAAGCCAGACGACCCCCCACTCCATGAGGGCCTCCATTTTCCACATCTAGACTTCTCTCGTCAGACCTCAACCCAGCAGACCAGCCTATCAGCGCCCAGCTCGCGCGGCTGCTTGCGGACGCCGGTTCATCATAAATGCTGGACTTAGAGATGCCTACAAGAGTATGCTACCTGTACGGCAGAGCCTGGCAAGCTACCCGTGTTGTATTTGATATATATGCCAAATACCAGTAACAATTATAGACTCATTCCGGAATGGATTGAGGCTCTTTATGTTCCTGGAGCAAGCAGATGCCTTGGGCTCTACTAGCATGAGACAGGACATATGGAGATGTTACTGGGGCCCGCTCAAGCAAATCGATGATTAACGGGAAGACAGTGATACAGTGA